>NW_025563213.1:0-34281 GCF_020424385.1 Procambarus clarkii
GCAACATTAACACTGAGTGTGGCAGCAACAACAGCAACATTAACACTGAGTGTGGCAGCAACATTAACACTGAGTGAGGCAGCAACCACAGCAACATTAACACTGAGTGTGGCAGCAACAACAGCAACATTAACACTGAGTGAGGCAGCAACATTAACACTGAGTGTGGCAGCAACATTAACACTGAGTGTGGCAGCAACATTAACACTGAGTGTGGCAGCAACAACAGCAACATTAACACTGAGTGTGGCAGCAACAACAGCAACATTAACACTGAGTGTGGCAGCAACAACAGCAACATTAACACTGAGTGTGGCAGCAACAACAGCAACATTAACACTGAGTGAGGCAGCAACAACAGCAACATTAACACTGAGTGTGGCAGCAACATTAACACAGCAACATTAACACTGAGTGTGAGGCAGCAACAACAGCAACATTAACACTGAGTGTGGCAGCAACAACAGCAACATTAACACTGAGTGTGGCAGCAACATTAACACAGTGTGGCAGCAACAACAGCAACATTAACACTGAGTGTGGCAGCAACATTAACACTGAGTGTGGCAGCAACAACAGCAACATTAACACTGAGTGTGGCAGCAACAACAGCAACATTAACACTGAGTGTGGCAGCAACAACAGCAACATTAACAATGAGTGTGGCAGCAACAACAGCAACATTAACACTGAGTGTGGCAGCAACAACAGCAACATTAACACTGAGTGTGGCAGCAACAACAGCAACATTAACACTGAGTGTGGCAGCAACAACAGCAACATTAACACTGAGTGTGGCAGCAACAACAGCAACATTAACACTGAGTGAGGCAGCAACAACAGCAACATTAACACTGAGTGTGGCAGCAACAACAGCAACATTAACACTGAGTGTGGCAGCAACAACAGCAACATTAACACTGAGTGTGGCAGCAACAACAGCAACATTAACACTGAGTGAGGCAGCAACAACAGCAACATTAACACTGAGTGAGGCAGCAACAACAGCAACATTAACACTGAGTGAGGCAGCAACCACAGCAACATTAACACTGAGTGTGGCAGCAACATTAACATTGAGTGTGGAAGCAACAACAGCAACATTAACACCGAGTGTGGCAGCAACAACAGCAACAATAACACTGAGTGTGGCAGCAACAACAGCAACATTAACACTGAGTGTGGCAGCAACAACAGCAACATTAACACTGAGTGTGGCAGCAACAACAGCAACATTAACACTGAGTGTGGCAGCAACATTAACACTGAGTGTGGCAGCAACAACAGCAACATTAACACTGAGTGTGGCAGCAACAACACCAACATTAACACTGAGTGTGGCAGCAACAACAGCAACATTAACACTGAGTGTGGCAGCAACAACAGCAACATTAACACTGAGTGTGGCAGCAACAACAGCAACATTAACACTGAGTGTGGCAGCAACAACAGCAACATTAACACTGAGTGTGGCAGCAACAACAGCAACATTAACACTGAGTGTGGCAGCAACAACAGCAACATTAACACTGAGTGTGGCAGCAACAACAGCAACATTAACACTGAGTGTGGCAGCAACAACAGCAACATTAACACTGAGTGTGGCAGCAACAACAGCAACATTAACACTGAGTGTGCAGCAACAACAGCAACATTAACACTGAGTGTGGCAGCAACAACAGCAACATTAACACTGAGTGTGCAGCAACAACAGCAACATTAACACTGAGTGTGGCAGCAACAACAGCAACATTAACACTGAGTGTGGCAGCAACAGCAACAGCAACATTAACACTGAGTGTGGCAGCAACAACAGCAACATTAACACTGAGTGTGGCAGCAACAACAGCAACATTAACACTGAGTGTGGCAGCAGCAACATTAACACTGAGTGAGACAACAACAACAGCAACATTAACACTGAGTGTGGCAGCAACAACAGCAACAGTAACACTGAGTGTGGCAGCAACAACAACAACATTAACACTGAGTGTGGCAGCAACAACAGCAACATTAACACTGAAGGCAGCAACATTAACACTGAGTGAGGCAGCAACATTAACACTGAGTGTGGCAGCAACAACAACAACATTAACACTGAGTGTGGCAGCAACATTAACACTGAGTGAGGCCGCAACAACAGCAACAGTAACACTGAGTGTGGCAGCAACAACAGCAACAGTAACACTGAGTGTGGCAGCAACAACAGCAACATTAACACTGAGTGTGGCAGCAACAACAGCAACATTAACACTGAGTGTGGCAGCAACAACAGCAACATTAACACTGAGTGTGGCAGCAACAACAGCAACATTAACACTGAGTGTGGCAGCAGCAACATTAACACTGAGTGTGGCAGCAAGAACAGCAACATTAACACTGAGTGTGGCAGCAACAACAGCAACATTAACACTGAGTGTGGCAGCAACAACAGCAACATTAACACTGAGTGTGGCAGCAACAACAGCAACATTAACACTGAGTGAGGCAGCAACAACAGCAACATTAACACTGAGTGTGGCAGCAACAACAGCAACATTAACACTGAGTGTGGCAGCAACAACAGCAACATTAACACTGAGTGTGGCAGCAACAACAGCAACATTAACACTGAGTGTGGCAGCAACAACAGCAACATTAACACTGAGTGTGGCAGCAACAACAGCAACATTAACACTGAGTGTGGCAGCAACAACAGCAACATTAACACTGAGTGAGGCAGCAACATTAACACTGAGTGTGGCAGCAACATTAACACTGAGTGTGGCAGCAACAACAGCAACATTAACACTGAGTGTGGCAGCAACAACAGCAACATTAACACTGAGTGTGGCAGCAACAACAGCAACAATAACACTGAGTGTGGCAGCAACAACAGCAACATTAACACTGAGTGAGGCAGCAACAACAGCAACATTAACACTGAGTGTGGCAGCAACAACAGCAACATTAACTGAGTGAGGCAGCAACATTAACACTGAGTGTGGCAGCAACATTAACACTGAGTGTGGCAGCAACAACAGCAACATTAACACTGAGTGTGGCAGCAACAACAGCAACACTAACACTGAGTGTGGCAGCAACATTAACACAGCAGCAACATTAACACTGAGTGTGGCAGCAACAACAGCAACATTAACACTGAGTGTGGCAGCAACATTAACACTGAGTGTGGCAGCAACAACAGCAACATTAACACTGAGTGTGGCAGCAACAACAGCAACATTAACACTGAGTGAGGCAGCAACAACAGCAACTGATTAACACTGAGTGTGGCAGCAACAACAGCAACATTAACACTGAGTGTGGCAGCAACAACACCAACATTAACACTGAGTGTGGCAGCAACAACAGCAACATTAACACTGAGTGTGGCAGCAACAACAGCAACATTAACACTGAGTGTGGCAGCAACAACAGCAACATTAACACTGAGTGTGGCAGCAACATTAACACTGAGTGTGGCAGCAACAACAGCAACATTAACACTGAGTGTGGCAGCAACAACAGCAACATTAACACTGAGTGTGGCAGCAACAACAGCAACATTAACACTGAGTGTGGCAGCAACAACAGCAACATTAACACTGAGTGTGGCAGCAACAACAGCAACATTAACACTGAGTGTGGCAGCAACATTAACACTGAGTGTGGCAGCAACAACAGCAACATTAACACTGAGTGTGGGCAGCAACATTAACACTGAGTGTGGCAGCAACAACAGCAACATTAACACTGAGTGTGGCAGCAACAACAGCAACATTAACACTGAGTGTGGCAGCAACAACAGCAACATTAACACTGAGTGTGGCAGCAACAACAGCAACATTAACACTGAGTGTGCAGCAACAACAGCAACATTAACACTGAGTGTGGCAGCAACAACATTAACACTGAGTGTGGCAGCAATTAACACTGAGTGAGGCAGCAACAACAGCAACATTAACACTGAGTGTGGCAGCAACAACAGCAACATTAACACTGAGTGTGGCAGCAACAACAGCAACATTAACACTGAGTGTGGCAGCAGCAACATTAACACTGAGTGTGGCAGCAACAACAGCAACATTAACACTGAGTGTGGCAACAACAGCAACATTAACACTGAGTGTGGCAGCAACATTAACACTGAGTGTGGCAGCAACAACAGCAACATTAACACTGAGTGAGGCAGCAACATTAACACTGAGTGTGGCAGCAAACAACAGCAACATTAACACTGAGTGTGGCAGCAACAACAGCAACATTAACACTGAGTGTGGCAGCATTAACACTGAAGGCAGCAACATTAACACTGAGTGTGGCAGCAACAACAGCAACATTAACACTGAGTGTGGCAGCAACAACAGCAACATTAACACTGAGTGTGGGCAGCAACATTAACACTGAGTGTGGCAGCAACAACACAACATTAACACTGAGTGTGGCAGCAACAACAGCAACATTAACACTGAGTGTGGCAGCAACAACAGCAACATTAACACTGAGTGTGGCAGCACAGCAACATTAACACTGAGTGTGGCAGCAACATTAACACTGAGTGTGGCAGCAACATTAACACACTGAGTGTGGCAGCAACAACAGCAACATTAACACTGAGTGTGGCAGCAACAACAGCAACATTAACACTGAGTGTGGCAGCAACAACAGCAACATTAACACTGAGTGTGGCAGCAACAACAGCAACATTAACACTGAGTGTGGCAGCAACAACAGCAACATTAACACTGAGTGTGGCAGCAACAACAGCAACATTAACACTGAGTGTGGCAGCAACATTAACACTGAGTGTGGCAGCAACAACAGCAACATTAACACTGAGTGTGGCAGCAACAACAGCAACATTAACACTGAGTGTGGCAGCAACAACAGCAACATTAACACTGAGTGTGGCAGCAACAACAGCAACATTAACACTGAGTGTGGCAGCAACATTAACACTGAGTGTGGCAGCAACATTAACACTGAGTGTGGCAGCAACAACAGCAACATTAACACTGAGTGTGGCAGCAACAACAGCAACATTAACACTGAGTGTGGCAGCAACATTAACACTGAGTGTGGCAGCAACAACAACATTAACACAGTGTGGCAGCAACAACACCAACATTAACACTGAGTGTGGCAGCAACAACACCAACATTAACACTGAGTGTGGCAGCAACAACAGCAACAATAACACTGAGTGTGGCAGCAACATTAACACTGAGTGTGGCAGGCAGCAACATTAACACTGAGTGTGGCAGGCAGCAACATTAACACTGAGTGTGGCAGCAACAACAGCAACATTAACACTGAGTGTGGCAGCAACAACAGCAACATTAACACTGAGTGTGGCAGCAACAGCAACATTAACACTGAGTGTGGCAGCAACAACAGCAACATTAACACTGAGTGTGGCAGCAACAACAGCAACATTAACACTGAGTGTGGCAGCAACAACAGCAACATTAACACTGAGTGTGGCAGCAACAACAGCAACATTAACACTGAGTGTGGCAGGCAGCAACATTAACACAGGCAGCAACATTAACACTGAGTGTGGCAGCAACACACAGTGTGGCAGCAACATTAACACTGAGTGTGGCAGCAACATTAACACTGAGTGTGGCAGCAACATTAACACTGAGTGTGGCAGCAACACTGAGTGTGGCAGCAACATTAACACTGAGTGTGGCAGCAACATTAACACTGAGTGTGGCAGCAACAACAGCAACATTAACACTGAGTGTGGCAGCAACAACAGCAACATTAACACTGAGTGTGGCAGCAACAACAGCAACATTAACACTGAGTGTGGCAGCAACAACAGCAACATTAACACTGAGTGTGGCAGCAACAACAGCAACATTAACACTGAGTGTGGCAGCAACAACAGCAACATTAACACTGAGTGTGGCAGCAACACAGCAACATTAACACTGAGTGTGGGCAGCAACATTAACACTGAGTGTGGCAGCAACAACAGCAACATTAACACTGAGTGCAGGCAGCAACATTAACACTGAGTGTGGCAGCAACAACAGCAACATTAACACTGAGTGTGGCAGCAACAACAGCAACATTAACACTGAGTGTGGCAGCAACAACAGCAACATTAACACTGAGTGTGGCAGCAACAACAGCAACATTAACACTGAGTGTGGCAGCAACAACAGCAACATTAACACTGAGTGTGGCAGCAACAACAGCAACATTAACACTGAGTGTGGCAGCAACATTAACACTGAGTGTGGCAGCAACAACAGCAACATTAACACTGAGTGTGGCAGCAACAACAGCAACATTAACACTGAGTGTGGCAGCAACAACAGCAACATTAACACTGAGTGTGGCAGCAACATTAACACTGAGTGTGGCAGCAACAACAGCAACATTAACACTGAGTGTGGCAGCAACAACAGCAACATTAACACTGAGTGTGGCAGCAACATTAACACTGAGTGTGGCAGCAACAACAGCAACATTAACACTGAGTGTGGCAGCAACAACAGCAACATTAACACTGAGTGTGGCAGCAACAACAGCAACATTAACACTGAGTGTGGGCAACAACAGCAACATTAACACTGAGTGTGGCAGCAACAACAACATTAACACTGAGTGTGGCAGCAACAACAGCAACATTAACACTGAGTGTGGCAGCAACAACAGCAACATTAACACTGAGTGTGGCAGCAACAACAGCAACATTAACACTGAGTGTGGCAGCAACAACAGCAACATTAACACTGAGTGTGGCAGCAACAACAGCAACATTAACACTGAGTGTGGCAGCAACAACAGCAACATTAACACTGAGTGTGGGCAGCAACATTAACACTGAGTGTGGCAGCAACAAGTGAGGCAGCAACAAGCAGCAACATTAACACTGAGTGTGGCAGCAACAACAGCAACATTAACACTGAGTGTGGCAGCAACAACAGCAACATTAACACTGAGTGTGGCAGCAACAACAGCAACATTAACACTGAGTGTGGCAGCAACAACAGCAACATTAACACTGAGTGTGGCAGCAACAACAGCAACATTAACACTGAGTGTGGCAGCAACAACAGCAACATTAACACTGAGTGTGGCAGCAACAACAGCAACATTAACACTGAGCAACAACAGCAACATTAACACTGAGTGTGGCAGCAACATTAACACTGAGTGAGTGTGGCAGCAACAACAGCAACATTAACACTGAGTGTGGCAGCAACAACATTAACATTAACACTGAGTGAGGCAGCAACAACAGCAACATTAACACAACAGCAACATTAACACTGAGTGTGGCAGCAGCAACATTAACACTGAGTGTGGCAGCAACATTAACACTGAGTGAGGCAGCAGCAACATTAACACTGAGTGTGCAGGCAGCAACATTAACACTGAGTGTGGGCAGCAACATTAACACTGAGTGTGGCAGCAACAACAGCAACATTAACACTGAGTGTGGGCAGCAACATTAACACTGAGTGCAGGCAGCAACATTAACACTGAGTGTGGCAGCAACATTAACACCGAGTGTGGCAGCTACAACAGCAACATTACCACTGAGTGAGGCAGAAATAACAGCAACATTAACACTGAGTGTGGCAGCAACAACAGCAACATTAACACTGAGTGTGGCAGCAACAACATCAACATTAACACTGAGTGTGGCAGCAACATTAACACTGAGTGTGGCAGCAACAACAGCAACATTAACACTGAGTGTGGCAGCAGCAACATTAACACTGAGTGACACAGCAACAACAGCAACATTAACACTGAGTGAGGCAGCAACAACAGCAACATTAACACTGAGTGTGGCAGCAACAACAGCAACATTAACACTGAGTGTGGCAGCAACATTAACATTAACTGAGTGAGGCAGCAACAACACCAACATTAACACTGAGTGTGGCAGCAACAACAGCAACATTAACACTGAGTGGCAGCAACAACAGCAACATTAACACTGAGTGTGGCAGCAACATTAACACTGAGTGTGGCAGCAGCAACATTAACACTGAGTGTGGCAGCAACAACAGCAACATTAACACTGAGTGTGGCAGCAGCAACATTAACACTGAGTGTGGCAGCAACAACAGCAACATTAACACTGAGTGTGGCAGCAACAACAGCAACATTAACACTGAGTGAGGCAGCAACATTAACATTAACACTGAGTGTGGCAGCAAGCAATTAACACTGAGTGTGGCAGCAACAACAGCAACATTAACACTGAGTGTGGCAGCAACAACAGCAACATTAACACTGAGTGTGGCAGCAACAACAGCAACATTAACACTGAGTGTGGCAGCAACAACAGCAACATTAACACTGAGTGTGGCAGCAACACTGACAGCAACATTAACACTGAGTGTGGCAGCAACATTAACACTGAGTGTGGCAGCAACATTAACACTGAGTGAGGAAGCAACAACAGCAACATTAACACTGAGTGTGGCAGCAACAACAGCAACATTAACACTGAGTCTGGCAACAACAACAGCAACATTAACACTGAGTGTGGCAGCAGCAACATTAACACTGAGTGTGGCAGCAACATTAACACTGAGTGTGGCAGCAACAACAGCAACATTAACACTGAGTGTGGCAGCAACAACAGCAACATTAACACTGAGTGTGGCAGCAACAACAGCAACATTAACACTGAGTGTGGCAGCAACAGCAACATTAACACTGAGTGTGGCAGCAACAACTGAACAGCAACATTAACACTGAGTGTGGCAGCAACAACAGCAACATTAACACTGAGTGTGGCAGCAACAACAGCAACATTAACACTGAGTGTGGCAGCAACAACAGCAACATTAACACTGAGTGTGGCAGCAACAACAGCAACATTAACACTGAGTGTGGCAGCAACAACAGCAACATTAACACTGAGTAAAGCAGCAACAACAGCAACATTAACACTGAGTGTGGCAGCAACAACATTAACACTGAGTGTGGCAGCAACAACAGCAACATTAACACTGAGTGAGGCAGCAACAACAGCAACATTAACACTGAGTGTGGCAGCAACATTAACACTGAGTGTGGCAGCAACATTAAAACTGAGTGTGGCAGCAACATTAACACTGAGTGTGGCAGCAGCAACATTAACACTGAGTGTGGCAGCAACAACAGCAACATTAACTGAGTGTGGCAGCAACATTAACACTGAGTGTGGCAGCAACAACAGCAACATTAACACTGAGTGTGGCAGCAACAACAGCAACATTAACACTGAGTGTGGCAGCAACAACAGCAACATTAACACTGAGTGTGGCAGCAACAACAGCAACATTAACACTGAGTGTGGCAGCACACAGCAACATTAACACTGAGTGTGGGCAGCAACATTAACACTGAGTGTGGCAGCAACAACAGCAACATTAACACTGAGTGTGGCAGCAACATTAACACTGAACAACAGCAACATTAACACTGAGTGTGGCAGCAACAACAGCAACATTAACACTGAGTGTGGCAGCAACAACAGCAACATTAACACTGAGTGTGGCAGCAACAACAGCAACATTAACACTGAGTGAGGCAGCAACATTAACACTGAGTGTGGCAGCAACATTAACACTGAGTGTGGCAGCAACAACAGCAACATTAACACTGAGTGAGGCAGCAACATTAACACTGAGTGTGGCAGCAACAACAGCAACATTAACACTGAGTGTGGCAGCAACATTAACACTGAGTGTGGCAGCAACAACAGCAACATTAACACTGAGTGTGGCAGCAACAACAGCAACATTAACACTGAGTGTGGCAGCAACAACAGCAACATTAACACTGAGTGCAGGCAGCAACAACAGCAACATTAACACTGAGTGTGGCAGCAACAACAGCAACATTAACACTGAGTGCAACAGCAGCAACACACAGCAACATTAACACTGAGTGTGGCAGCAACAACAGCAACATTAACACTGAGTGTGGCAGCAACAACAGCAACATTAACACTGAGTGTGGCAGCAACATTAACACTGAGTGTGGCAGCAACAACAGCAACATTAACACTGAGTGTGGCAGTGTGGCAGCAACATTAACACTGAGTGTGGCAGCAACAACAGCAACATTAACACTGAGTGTGGCAGGCAGCAACATTAACACTGAGTGTGGCAGCAACAACAGCAACATTAACACTGAGTGTGGCAGCAACATTAACACTGAGTGTGGCAGCAACAACAGCAACATTAACACTGAGTGTGGCAGCAACATTAACACTGAGTGTGGCAGCAACATTAACACTGAGTGAGGCAGCAACAACAGCAACATTAACACTGAGTGTGGGCAGCAACATTAACACTGAGTGTGGCAGCAACATTAACATTAACACTGAGTGTGGCAGCAACAACAGCAACATTAACACTGAGTGTGGCAGCAACAACAGCAACATTAACACTGAGTGTGGCAGCAACATTAACACTGAGTGTGGCAGCAACATTAACACTGAGTGTGGCAGCAACAACAGCAACATTAACACTGAGTGTGGCAGCAACAACAGCAACATTAACACTGAGTGTGGCAGCAACAACAGCAACATTAACACTGAGTGTGGCAGCAACAACAGCAACATTAACACTGAGTGTGGCAGCAACAACAGCAACATTAACACTGAGTGTGGCAGCAACAACAGCAACATTAACACTGAGTGTGGCAGCAACAACAGCAACATTAACACTGAGTGTGGCAGCAACAACAGCAACATTAACACTGAGTGTGGCAGCAACAACAGCAACATTAACACTGAGTGTGGCAGCAACATTAACACTGAGTGTGGCAGCAACAACAGCAACATTAACACTGAGTGTGGCAGCAACAACAGCAACATTAACACTGAGTGTGGCAGCAACAACAGCAACATTAACACTGAGTGTGGCAGCAACAACAGCAACATTAACACTGAGTGTGGCAGCAACAACAGCAACATTAACACTGAGTGTGGCAGCAACAACAGCAACATTAACACTGAGTGTGGCAGCAACAACAGCAACATTAACACTGAGTGTGGCAGCAACAACAGCAACATTAACACTGAGTGTGGCAGCAACATTAACACTGAGTGTGGCAGCAACATTAACACTGAGTGTGGCAGCAACAACAGCAACATTAACACTGAGTGTGGCAGCAACAACAGCAACATTAACACTGAGTGTGGCAGCAGCAACATTAACACTGAGTGAGACAACAACAACAGCAACATTAACACTGAGTGAGACAACAACAACAGCAACATTAACACTGAGTGTGGCAGCACCATTAACACTGAGCAGGCAACAACAGCAACATTAAGTGTGGCAGCAACAACAGCAACATTAACACTGAGTGTGGCAGCAACAACAGCAACATTAACACTGAGTGTGGCAGCAACAACAGCAACATTAACACTGAGTGTGGCAGCAACAACAGCAACATTAACACTGAGTGTGGCAGCAACAACAGCAACATTAACACTGAGTGTGGCAGCAACAACAGCAACATTAACACTGAGTGTGGCAGCAACAACAGCAACATTAACACTGAGTGAGGCAGCAACAACAGCAACATTAACACTGAGTGTGGCAGCAACAACAGCAACATTAACACTGAGTGTGGCAGCAACATTAACACTGAGTGTGGCAGCAACAACAGCAACATTAACACTGAGTGTGGCAGCAACAACAGCAACATTAACACTGAGTGTGGCAGCAACAACAGCAACATTAACACTGAGTGTGGCAGCAACATTAACACTGAGTGTGGCAGCAACAACAGCAACATTAACACTGAGTGTGGCAGCAACAACAGCAACATTAACACTGAGTGTGGCAGCAACAACAGCAACATTAACACTGAGTGTGGCAGCAACAACAGCAACATTAACACTGAGTGTGGCAGCAACAACAGCAACATTAACACTGAGTGTGGCAGCAACAACAGCAACATTAACACTGAGTGTGGCAGCAACATTAACACTGAGTGTGGCAGCAACAACAGCAACATTAACACTGAGTGTGGCAGCAACAACAGCAACATTAACACTGAGTGTGGCAGCAACAACAGCAACATTAACACTGAGTGTGGCAGCAACAGGCAACACAGTAACACTGAGCAACAACAGCAACATTAACACTGAGTGTGGCAGCAACAACAGCAACATTAACACTGAGTGTGGCAGCAACATTAACACAGCAACAACAGCAACATTAACACTGAGTGCAGGCAGCAACAACAGCAACATTAACACTGAGTGTGGGCAGCAACATTAACACTGAGTGCAGGCAGCAACATTAACACTGAGTGTGGCAGCAACAACAGCAACATTAACACTGAGTGTGGCAGCAACATTAACACTGAGTGTGGCAGCAACATTAACACTGAGTGTGGCAGCAACATTAACACTGACTGTGTGGCAGCAACAACAGCAACATTAACACTGAGTGTGGCAGCAACAACAGCAACATTAACACTGAGTGTGGGCAGCAACATTAACACTGAGTGTGGCAGCAACAGCAACATTAACACTGAGTGTGGCAGCAACAACAGCAACATTAACACTGAGTGTGGCAGCAACAACAGCAACATTAACACTGAGTGTGGCAGCAACAACAGCAACATTAACACTGAGTGTGGGCAGCAACATTAACACTGAGTGTGGCAGCAACATTAACACTGAGTGTGGCAGCAACAACAGCAACATTAACACTGAGTGTGGCAGCAACAACAGCAACATTAACACTGAGTGTGGCAGCAGCAACATTAACACTGAGTGCAGGCAGCAACATTAACACTGAGTGTGGCAGCAACATTAACACTGAGTGTGGCAGCAACAACAGCAACATTAACACTGAGTGTGGCAGCAACATTAACAGCAACATTAACACTGAGTGTGGCAGCAACATTAACACTGAGTGTGGCAGCAACATTAACACTGAGTGTGGCAGCAACATTACACAACATTAACACTGAGTGTGGCAGCAACATTAACACTGAGTGTGGCAGCAACAACAGCAACATTAACACTGAGTGAGGCAGCAACAACAGCAACATTAACACTGAGTGTGGCAGCAACAACAGCAACATTAACACTGAGTGTGGCAGCAACAACAGCAACATTAACACTGAGTGTGGCAGCAACATTAACACTGAGTGTGGCAGCAACATTAACACTGAGTGTGGCAGCAACATTAACACTGAGTGTGGCAGCAGCAACATTAACACTGAGTGTGGCAGCAGCAACATTAACACTGAGTGTGGCAGCAACAACAGCAACATTAACACTGAGTGTGGCAGCAACAACAGCAACATTAACACTGAGTGTGGCAGCAACAACAGCAACATTAACACTGAGTGTGGCAGCAACAACAGCAACATTAACACTGAGTGTGGCAGCAACAACAGCAACATTAACACTGAGTGTGGCAGCAACAACAGCAACATTAACACTGAGTGTGGCAGCAACATTAACACTGAGTGTGGCAGCAACATTAACACTGAGTGTGGCAGCAGCAACATTAACACTGAGTGTGGGCAGCAACATTAACACTGAGTGTGGCAGCAACAACAGCAACATTAACACTGAGTGTGGCAGCAACATTAACACTGAGTGTGGGCAACAACAGCAACATTAACACTGAGTGTGGCAGCAACAACAGCAACATTAACACTGAGTGTGGCAGCAACAACAGCAACATTAACACTGAGTGTGGCAGCAACATTAACACTGAGTGTGGCAGCAACAACAGCAACATTAACACTGAGTGTGGCAACATTAACACTGAGTGTGGCAGCAACAACAGCAACATTAACACTGAGTGTGGCAGGCAGCAACATTAACACTGAGTGTGGCAGCAACAACAGATTAACACTGGCAGCAACAACAGCAACATTAACACTGAGTGTGGCAGCAACAACAGCAACATTAACACTGAGTGTGGCAGCAACAACAGCAACATTAACACTGAGTGTGGCAGCAACAACAGCAACATTAACACTGAGTGTGGGCAGCAACATTAACACTGAGTGTGGGCAGCAACATTAACACTGAGTGCAGGCAGCAACAACAGCAACATTAACACTGAGTGTGGCAGCAACAACAGCAACATTAACACTGAGTGTGGCAGCAACAACAGCAACATTAACACTGAGTGTGGCAGCAACAACAGCAACATTAACACTGAGTGTGGCAGCAACATTAACACTGAGTGTGGCAGCAACAACAGCAACATTAACACTGAGTGTGGCAGCAACAACAGCAACATTAACACTGAGTGTGGCAGCAACAACAGCAACATTAACACTGAGTGTGGCAGCAACAACAGCAACATTAACACTGAGTGTGGCAGCAACAACAGCAACATTAACACTGAGTGTGGCAGCAACAACAGCAACATTAACACTGAGTGTGGCAGCAACATTAACACTGAGTGTGGCAGCAACAACAGCAACATTAACACTGAGTGTGGCAGCAACATTAACACTGAGTGTGGCAGCAACATTAACACTGAGTGTGGCAGCAACATTAACACTGAGTGTGGCAGCAACAACAGCAACATTAACACTGAGTGCAGCAACAACAGCAACATTAACACTGAGTGTGTCAGCAACAACAGTAACATTAACACTGAGTGTGGCAGCAACCACAGCAACATTAACACTGAGTGTGGCAGCAAGAACAGCAACATTAACACTGAGTGTGGCAGCAACATTAACACTGAGTGTGGCAGCAACAACAGCAACATTAACACTGAGTGCAGGCAGCAACATTAACACTGAGTGTGGCAGCAACAGCAACACTGAGTGCAGGCAGCAACATTAACACTGAGTGTGGCAGCAACAACAGCAACATTAACACTGAGTGTGGCAGCAACAACAGCAACATTAACACTGAGTGTGGCAGCAACAACAGCAACATTAACACTGAGTGTGGCAGCAACAACAGCAACATTAACACTGAGTGTGGCAGCAACAACAGCAACATTAACACTGAGTGTGGCAGGCAGCAACATTAACACTGAGTGTGGCAGCATTAACAACAGCAACATTAACACTGAGTGTGGCAGCAACAACAGCAACATTAACACTGAGTGTGGCAGCAACAACAGCAACATTAACACTGAGTGTGGCAGCAACAACAGCAACATTAACACTGAGTGTGGCAGCAGCAACATTAACACTGAGTGTGTGGCAGCAACATTAACACTGAGTGTGGCAGCAACATTAACACTGAGTGTGGCAGCAAACAACAGCAACATTAACACTGAGTGTGGCAGCAACAACAGCAACATTAACACTGAGTGTGGCAGCAACATTAACACTGAGTGTGGCAGCAACATTAACACTGAGTGTGGCAGCAACATTAACACTGAGTGTGGCAGCAACAACAGCAACATTAACACTGAGTGTGGCAGCAACAACAGCAACATTAACACTGAGTGTGGCAGCAACAACAGCAACATTAACACTGAGTGTGGCAGCAACAACAGCAACATTAACACTGAGTGTGGCAGCAACAACAGCAACATTAACACTGAGTGTGGCAGCAACATTAACACTGAGTGTGGGCAGCAACATTAACACTGAGTGTGGCAGCAACAACAGCAACATTAACACTGAGTGTGGCAGCAGCAACATTAACACTGAGTGTGGCAGCAACAACAGCAACATTAACACTGAGTGTGGCAGCAACAACAGCAACATTAACACTGAGTGTGGCAGCAACAACAGCAACACTGAGTGTGGCAGCAACAACAGCAACATTAACACTGAGTGTGGGCAGCAACATTAACACTGAGTGAGCAGCAGCAACATTAACACTGAGTGAGGCAGCAACATTAACACTGAGTGAGGCAGCAACATTAACACTGAGTGTGGCAGCAACAACAGCAACATTAACACTGAGTGTGGCAGCAACAACAGCAACATTAACACTGAGTGTGGCAGGCAGCAACATTAACACTGAGTGTGGCAGCAACATTAACACTGAGTGTGGCAGCAACAACAGCAACATTAACACTGAGTGTGGCAGCAACAACAGCAACATTAACACTGAGTGTGGCAGCAACATTAACACTGAGTGTGGCATTAACACTGAGTGTGGCAGCAACAACAGCAACATTAAAACTGAGTGAGGCAGCAACAACAGCAACATTAACACTGAGTATGGCACCAACAACAGCAACATTAACACTGAGTGTGGCACCAACAACAGCAACATTAACACTGAGTATGGCACCAACAACAGCAACATTAACACTGAGTGTGGCAGCAACAACAGCAACATTAACACTGAGTGTGGCAGCAACAACAGCAACATTAACACTGAGTGTGGCAGCAACAACAGCAACATTAACACTGAGTGCAGGCAGCAACAACAGCAACATTAACACTGAGTGTGGCAGCAACAACAGCAACATTAACACTGAGTGTGGCAGCAACAACAGCAACATTAACACTGAGTGTGGCAGCAACAACAGCAACATTAACACTGAGTGTGGCAGCAACAACAGCAACATTAACACTGAGTGTGGCAGCAACAACAGCAACATTAACACTGAGTATGGCAGCAACATTAACACTGACTGTGGCAGCAACAACAGCAACATTAACACTGAGTGTGGCAGCAACAACAGCAACATTAACACTGAGTGTGCAGTGTGGCAGCAACATTAACACTGAGTGTGGCAGCAACAACAGCAACATTAACACTGAGTGTGGCAGCAACAGCAACACACTGAGTGTGGCAGCAACAACAGCAACATTAACACTGAGTGTGGCAGCAACAACAACATTAACACTGAGTGTGGCAGCAACAACAGCAACATTAACACTGAGTGTGGCAGCAACAACAGCAACATTAACACTGAGTGTGGCAGCAACAACAGCAACATTAACACTGAGTGTGGCAGCAACATTAACACTGAGTGTGGCAGCAGCAACATTAACACTGAGTGTGGCAGCAACAACAGCAACATTAACACTGAGTGTGGCAGCAACAACAGCAACATTAACACTGAGTGTGGCAGCAACAACAGCAACATTAACACTGAGTGTGGCAGCAACAACAGCAACATTAACACTGAGTGTGGCAGCAGCAACATTAACACTGAGTGCAGGCAGCAACATTAACACTGAGTGGCAGCAACATTAACACTGAGTGTGGCAGCAACATTAACACTGAGTGTGGCAGCAACAACAGCAACATTAACACTGAGTGTGGCAGCAACAACAGCAACATTAACACTGAGCAACAGCAACATTAACACTGAGTGGCAGCAACATTAACACTGAGTGTGGCAGCAACAACAACATTAACACTGAGTGTGGCAGCAACATTAACACTGAGTGTGGCAGCAACATTAACACTGAGTGTGGCAGCAACATTAACACTGAGTGTGGCAGCAACAACAGCAACATTAACACTGAGTGTGGCAGCAACAACAGCAACATTAACACTGAGTGTGGCAGCAACAACAGCAACATTAACACTGAGTGTGGCAGCAACAACAGCAACATTAACACTGAGTGTGGCAGCAGCAACATTAACACTGAGTGTGGCAGCAACAAGGCAGCAACATTAACACTGAGTGTGGCAGCAACAACAGCAACATTAACACTGAGTGTGGCAGCAACAACAGCAACATTAACACTGAGTGTGGGCAGCAACAACAGCAACATTAACACTGAGTGTGGCAGCAACAACAGCAACATTAACACTGAGTGTGGCAGCAACAACAGCAACATTAACACTGAGTGAGGCAGCAACAGCAACATTAACACTGAGTGTGGCAGCAACAACAGCAACATTAACACTGAGTGTGGCAGCAACAACAGCAACATTAACACTGAGTGTGCAGGCAGCAACATTAACACTGAGTGTGGCAGCAACAACAGCAACATTAACACTGAGTGTGGCAGCAGCAACATTAACACTGAGTGTGGGCAGCAACATTAACACTGAGTGTGGCAGCAACAACAGCAACATTAACACTGAGTGTGGCAGCAACAACAGCAACATTAACACTGAGTGTGGCAGCAACATTAACACTGAGTGTGGCAACATTAACACTGAGTGTGGCAGCAACAACAGCAACATTAACACTGAGTGCAGGCAGCAACATTAACACTGAGTGTGGCAGCAACAACAGCAACATTAACACTGAGTGTGGCAGCAACAACAGCAACATTAACACTGAGTGTGGCAGCAACAACAGCAACATTAACACTGAGTGTGGCAGCAACATTAACACTGAGTGTGGCAGGCAGCAACATTAACACTGAGTGTGGCAGCAACAACAGCAACATTAACACTGAGTGTGGCAGCAACAACAGCAACATTAACACTGAGTGTGGCAGCAACATTAACACTGAGTGTGGCAGCAACATTAACACTGAGTGTGGCAGCAACAACAGCAACATTAACACTGAGTGTGGCAGCAACAACAGCAACATTAACACTGAGTGTGGCAGCAACAACAGCAACATTAACACTGAGTGTGGCAGCAACAACAGCAACATTAACACTGAGTGTGGCAGCAACAACAGCAACATTAACACTGAGTGTGGGCAGCAACATTAACACTGAGTGTGGCAGCAACAACAGCAACATGAGTGTGGCAGCAACAACAGCAACATTAACACTGAGTGCAACAACAGCAACATTAACACTGAGTGTGGCAGCAACAACAGCAACATTAACACTGAGTGTGGCAGCAACATTAACACTGAGTGTGGCAGCAACAACAGCAACATTAACACTGAGTGTGGCAGCAACAACAGCAAACTGAGTGTGGCAGCAACATTAACACTGAGTGTGTGGCATTAACACTGAGTGTGGCAGCAACATTAACACTGAGTGTGGCAGCAACAACAGCAACATTAACACTGAGTGTGGCAGCAACAACAGCAACATTAACACTGAGTGTGGCAGCAACATTAACACTGAGTGTGGCAGCAACATTAACACTGAGTGTGGCAGCAACATTAACACTGAGTGTGGCAGCAACAACAGCAACATTAACACTGAGTGTGGCAGCAACAACAGCAACATTAACACTGAGTGTGGCAGCAACAACAGCAACATTAACACTGAGTGTGGCAGCAACAACAGCAACATTAACACTGAGTGTGGGCAACAACAGCAACATTAACACTGAGTGTGGCAGCAACATTAACACTGAGTGTGGCAGCAACAACAACATTAACACTGAGTGTGGCAGCAACAACAGCAACATTAACACTGAGTGTGGCAGCAACATTAACACTGAGTGTGGCAGCAACATTAACACTGAGTGTGGCAGCAACATTAACACTGAGTGTGGCAGCAACAACAGCAACATTAACACTGAGTGTGGCAGCAACAACAGCAACATTAACACTGAGTGTGGCAGCAACAACAGCAACATTAACACTGAGTGTGGCAGCAACAACAGCAACATTAACACTGAGTGTGGCAGCAACAACAGCAACATTAACACTGAGTGTGGCAGCATTAAACAACAGCAACATTAACACTGAGTGTGGCAGCAACAACAGCAACATTAACACTGAGTGTGGCAGCAACAACAGCAACATTAACACTGAGTGTGGCAGCAACAACAGCAACATTAACACTGAGTGTGGCAGGCAACATTAACACTGACAGCAACATTAACACTGAGTGTGGCAGCAACAACAGCAACATTAACACTGAGTGTGGCAGCAACAACAGCAACATTAACACTGAGTGTGGCAGCAACAACAGCAACATTAACACTGAGTGTGGCAGCAACAACAGCAACAATAACACTGAGTGTGGCAGCAACAATAACACTGAGTGTGGCAGCAACAACAGCAACATTAACACTGAGTCAGGCAGCAACATTAACACTGAGTGTGGCAGCAACAACAGCAACATTAACACTGAGTGTGGCAGCAACAACAGCAACATTAACACTGAGTGTGGGCAGCAACATTAACACTGAGTGTGGCAGCAACATTAACACTGAGTGTGGCAGCAACAACAGCAACATTAACACTGAGTGTGGCAGCAATAACAGCAAAATTAACACAGTGTGGAAGCAACAACAGCAACAATAACACTGAGTGTGGCAGCAACAACAGCAACATTAACACTGAGTGTGGCAGCAACAGCAACATTAACACTGAGTGTGGCAGCAACAACAACATTAACACTGAGTGTGGCAGCAACAACAGCAACATTAACACTGAGTGAGGCAGCAACAACAGCAACATTAACACTGAGTGTGGCAGCAACAACAGCAACATTAACACTGAGTGTGGCAGCAACAACAACAACATTAACACTGAGTATGGCAGCAACATTAACACTGAGTGAGGCAGCAACATTAACACTGAGTGTGGCAGCAACAACAGCAACATTAACACTGAGTGTGGCAGCAACATTAACACTGAGTGTGGCAGCAACATTAACACTGAGTGTGGCAGCAACATTAACACTGAGTGTGGCAGCAACATTAACACTGAGTGTGGCAGCAACATTAACACAGTGTGGCAGCAACATTAACACTGACAGCAACATTAACACTGAGTGAGGCAGCAACAACAGGAACATTAACACTGAGTGAGGCAGCAACCACAGCAACATTAACACTGAGTGTGGCAGCAACAACAGTAACATTAACACTGAGTGTGGCAGCAACCACAGCAACATTAACACTGAGTGTGGCAGCAACAATTAACACTGAGTGTGGCAGCAGCAACATTAACACTGAGTGTGGCAGCAACAACAGCAACATTAACACTGAGTGCGGCAGCAACAACAGCAACATTAGCACTGAGTGTGGCAGCAACAACAGCAACATTAACACTGAGTGAGGCAGCAATATTAACACTGAGTGTGGCAACAATAGCAACATTAACACTGAGTGTGGCAGCAACATTAACACTGAGTGTGGCAGCAACAACAGCAACATTAACACTGAGTGTGGCAGCAACAACAGCAACATTAACACTGAGTGTGGCAGCAACAACAGCAACATTAACACTGAGTGTGGCAGCAACAACAGCAACATTAACACTGAGTGTGGCAGCAACAACAGCAACATTAACACTGAGTGTGGCAGCAACAACAGCAACATTAACACTGAGTGTGGCAGCAACATTAACAACATTAACACAACAGTGTGGCAGCAACAACAGCAACATTAACACTGAGTGTGGGCAGCAACATTAACACTGAGTGCAGGCAGCAACATTAACACTGAGTGTGGCAGCAACATTAACACTGAGTGTGGCAGCAACAGCAACATTAACACTGAGTGTGGCAGCAACAACAGCAACATTAACACTGAGTGTGGCAGCAACAACAGCAACATTAACACTGAGTGTGGCAGCAACAACAGCAACATTAACACTGAGTGTGGCAGCAACATTAACACTGAGTGTGGCAGCACCAACAGCAACATTAACACTGAGTGTGGCAGCAACAACAGCAACATTAACACTGAGTGTGGGCAGCAACATTAACACTGAGTGTGGCAGCAACAACAGCAACATTAACACTGAGTGTGGCAGCAACAACAGCAACATTAACACTGAGTGTGGCAGCAGCAACATTAACACTGAGTGAGACAACAACAACAGCAACATTAACACTGAGTGTGGCAGCAACATTAACACTGAGTGTGGTGCAAACACTGAGTGTGGCAGCAACAACAGCAACATTAACACTGAGTGTGGCAGCAACAACAGCAATTAACACTGAGTGTGGCAGCAGCAACAGCAACATTAACACTGAGTGTGGCAGCATTAACACTGAACAGCAACATTAACACTGAGTGTGGCAGCAACAACAGCAACATTAACACTGAGTGTGGCAGCAACAACAGCAACATTAACACTGAGTGTGGCAGCAACATTAACACTGAGTGTGGGCAGCAACATTAACACTGGCAGCAACAACAGCAACATTAACACTGAGGCAGCAACATTAACACTGAGTGTGGCAGCAACAACAGCAACATTAACACTGAGTGTGGCAGCAACATTAACACTGAGTGTGGCAGGCAGCAACATTAACACTGAGTGTGGCAGCAACATTAACACTGAGTGTGGCAGCAACAACAGCAACATTAACACTGAGTGTGGCAGCAACAACAGCAACATTAACACTGAGTGTGGCAGCAACAACAGCAACATTAACACTGAGTGTGGGCAGCAACATTAACACTGAGTGTGGCAGCAACATTAACACTGAGTGAGGCAGCAACAACAGCAACATTAACACTGAGTGTGGCAGCAACAACAGCAACATTAACACTGAGTGTGGCAGCAGCAACATTAACACTGAGTGTGGCAGCAACAACAGCAACATTAACACTGAGTGTGGCAGCAACAGCAACATTAACACTGAGTGTGGCAGCAACAACAGCAACATTAACACTGAGTGTGGCAGCAACAACAGCAACATTAACACTGAGTGTGGCAGCAACAACAGCAACATTAACACTGAGTGTGGCAGCAGCAACATTAACACTGAGTGTGGCAGCAACAACAGCAACATTAACACTGAGTGTGGCAGCAACAACAGCAACATTAACACTGAGTGTGGCAGCAACAACAGCAACATTAACACTGAGTGTGGCAGCAACAACAGCAACATTAACACTGAGTGTGGCAGCAACAACAGCAACATTAACACTGAGTGTGGCAGCAACATCAACACTGAGTGTGGCAGCAACAACAGCAACATTAACACTGAGTGTGGCAGCAACAACAGCAACATTAACACTGAGTGTGGCAGCAGCAACATTAACACTGAGTGTGGGCAGCAACATTAACACTGAGTGTGGCAGCAGCAACATTAACACTGAGTGAGGCAGCAACATTAACACTGAGTGTGGCAGCAACAACAGCAACATTAACACTGAGTGTGGCAGCAACAACAGCAACATTAACACTGAGTGTGGCAGCAACAACAGCAACATTAACACTGAGTGTGGCAGCAACAACAACAACATTAACACTGAGTGTGGCAGCAACATTAACACTGAGTGAGGCAGCAACAACAGCAACATTAACACTGAGTGTGGCAGCAACAACAGCAACATTAACACTGAGTGTGGCAGCAACAACAGCAACATTAACACTGAGTGTGGCAGCAACAACAGCAACATTAACACTGAGTGCAGCAACAACAGCAACATTAACACTGAGTGTGGCAGCAACATTAACACTGAGTGTGGCAGCAACAACAGCAACATTAACACTGAGTGTGGCAGCAACAACAGCAACATTAACACTGAGTGTGGCAGCAACAACAGGCATTAACACTGAGTGTGGCAGCAACATTAACACAGGCAGCAACATTAACACTGAGTGTGGCAGCAACAACAGCAACATTAACACTGAGTGTGGCAGCAACAACAGCAACATTAACACTGAGTGTGGCAGCAACAACACAACATTAACACTGAGTGAGGCAGCAACAACAGCAACATTAACACTGAGTGAGGCAGCAACATTAACACTGAGTGTGGCAGCAACATTAACACTGAGTGAGGCAGCAACAACAGCAACATTAGCACTGAGTGTGGCAGCAACAACAGCAACATTAACACTGAGTGTGGCAGCAACAACAGCAACATTAACACTGAGTGTGGCAGGCAGCAACATTAACACTGAGTGAGGCAGCAACATTAACACTGAGTGTGGCAGCAACAACAGCAACATTAACACTGAGTGTGGCAGCAACATTAACACTGAGTGTGGCAGCAACATTAACACTGAGTGTGGCAGCAACAACAGCAACATTAACACTGAGTGTGGCAGCAGCAACATTAACACTGAGTGTGGCAGCAGCAACATTAACACTGAGTGTGGCAGCAACAACAGCAACATTAACACTGAGTGTGGGCAACAACACATTAACACTGAGTGTGGCAGCAACAACAGCAACATTAACACTGAGTGTGGCAGCAACAACAGCAACATTAACACTGAGTGTGGCAGCAGCAACATTAACACTGAGTGTGGCAGCACCATTAACACTGAGTGTGACAGCAACAACAGCAACATTAACACTGAGTGTGGCAGCAACATTAACACTGAGTGTGGCAGCAACATTAACACAGCAACATTAACACTGAGTGTGGCAGCAACAACAGCAACATTAACACTGAGTGTGGCAGCAACAACAGCAACATTAACACTGAGTGTGGCAGCAACACAGCAACATTAACACTGAGTGTGGGCAGCAACATTAACACTGAGTGTGGCAGCAACAACAGCAACATTAACACTGAGTGTGGCAGCAACAACAGCAACATTAACACTGAGTGTGGCAGCAACAACAGCAACATTAACACTGAGTGTGGCAGCAACATTAACACTGACAGCAACATTAACACTGAGTGTGGCAGCAACAACAGCAACATTAACACTGAGTGTGGCAGCAACAACAGCAACATTAACACTGAGTGTGGCAGCAACAACAGCAACATTAACACTGAGTGTGGCAGCAACAACAGCAACATTAACACTGAGTGTGGCAGCAACAACAGCAACATTAACACCGAGTGTGGCAGCAACAACAGCAACATTAACACTGAGTGTGGCAGCAACAACAGCAACATTAACACTGAGTGTGGCAGCAACATTAACACTGAGTGTGGCAGCAACATTAACACTGAGTGTGGCAGCAACATTAACACTGAGTGTGGCAGCAACAACATTAACACTGAGTGTGGCAGCAACATTAACACTGAGTGTGGCAGCAACAACAGCAACATTAACACTGAGTGTGGCAGCAACAACAGCAACATTAACACTGAGTGTGGCAGCAACAACAGCAACATTAACACTGAGTGTGGCAGCAACAACATTAACAACAGCAACATTAACACTGAGTGTGGCAGCAACAACAGCAACATTAACACTGAGTGAGGCAGCAACAACAGCAACATTAACACTGAGTGTGGCAGCAACAACAGCAACATTAACACTGAGTGTGGCAGCAACAACAGCAACATTAACACTGAGTGTGGCAGCAACAACAGCAACATTAACACTGAGTGTGGCAGCAACAACAGCAACATTAACACTGAGTGTGGCAGCAACATTAACACTGAGTGAGGCAGCAACATTAACACTGAGTGTGGCAGCAACAACAGCAACATTAACACTGAGTGTGGCAGCAACATTAACACTGAGTGTGGCAGCAACATTAACACTGAGTGTGGCAGCAACAACAGCAACATTAACACTGAGTGTGGCAGCAACAACAGCAACATTAACACTGAGTGTGGCAGCAACAACAACAGCAACATTAACACTGAGTGTGGCAGCAACAACAGCAACATTAACACTGAGTGTGGCAGCAACATTAACACTGAGTGTGGCAGCAACAACAGCAACATTAACACTGAGTGTGCAGGCAGCAACATTAACACTGAGTGTGGCAGCAACAACAGCAACATTAACACTGAGTGTGGCAGCAGCAACATTAACACTGAGTGTGGCAGCAGCAACATTAACACTGAGTGTGGCAGCAACAACAGCAACATTAACACTGAGTGTGGCAGCAACATTAACACTGAGTGTGGCAGCAACATTAACACTGAGTGTGGCAGCAACAACAGCAACATTAACACTGAGTGTGGCAGCAACAACAGCAACATTAACACTGAGTGTGGCAGCAACAACAGCAACATTAACACTGAGTGTGGCAGCAACAACAGCAACATTAACACTGAGTGTGGGCAGCAACATTAACACTGAGTGTGTGGCAGCAACATTAACACTGAGTGTGTGGCAGCAACATTAACACTGAGTGTGGCAGCAACATTAACACTGAGTGTGGCAGCAACATTAACAGCAACATTAACACTGAGTGTGGGCAGCAACATTAACACTGAGTGTGGCAGCAACAACAGCAACATTAACACTGAGTGTGGCAGCAACAACAGCAACATTAACACTGAGTGTGGCAGCAACAACAGCAACATTAACACTGAGTGTGGCAGCAACAACAGCAACATTAACACTGAGTGTGGCAGCAACAACAGCAACATTAACACTGAGTGTGGCAACAGCAACAACAGCAACATTAACACTGAGTGTGGCAGCAACAACAGCAACATTAACACTGAGTGTGGCAGCAACAACAGCAACATTAACACTGAGTGTGGCAGCAACAACACCAACATTAACACTGAGTGTGGCAGCAACAACAGCAACATTAACACTGAGTGTGGCAGCAACATTAACACTGAGTGAGGCAGCAACATTAACACTGAGTGTGGCAGCAACAACAGCAACATTAACACTGAGTGTGGCAGCAACAACAGCAACATTAACACTGAGTGTGGCAGCAGCAACATTAACACTGAGTGTGGCAGCAACATTAACACTGAGTGTGGCAGGCAGCAACAACAGCAACATTAACACTGAGTGTGGCAGCAGCATTAACACTGAGTGTGGCAGCAACATTAACACTGAGTGTGGCAGCAACAACAGCAACATTAACACTGAGTGTGGCAGCAACAATAGCAACATTAACACTGAGTGTGGCTGCAACCTCAGCAACATTAACACTGAGTGTGGCAGCAACATTAACACTGAGTGTGGCAGCAACAACAGCAACATTAACACTGAGTGTGGCAGCAACAACAGCAACATTAACACTGAGTGTGGCAGCAACATTAACACTGAGTGTGGCAGCAACATTAACACTGAGTGTGGCAGCAACAACAGCAACATTAACACTGAGTGAGGCAGCAACAACAGCAACATTAACACTGAGTGTGGCAGCAACAACAGCAACATTAACACTGAGTGTGTGGCAGCAACATTAACACTGAGTGTGGCAGCAACAACAGCAACATTAACACTGAGTGTGGCAGCAACATTAACACTGAGTGTGGCAGCAACATTAACACTGAGTGTGGCAGCAACAACAGCAACATTAACACTGAGTGTGGCAGCAACAACAGCAACATTAACACTGAGTGTGGCAGCAACAACAGCAACATTAACACTGAGTGTGGCAGCAACAACAGCAACATTAACACTGAGTGTGGCAGCAACAACAGCAACATTAACACTGAGTGTGGCAGCAACAACAGCAACATTAACACTGAGTGTGGCAGCAACAACAGCAACATTAACACTGAGTGTGGCAGCAACAAACAACATTAACACTGAGTGTGGCAGCAACAACAGCAACATTAACACTGAGTGTGGCAGCAACAACAGCAACATTAACACTGAGTGTGGCAGCAACAACAGCAACATTAACACTGAGTGTGGCAGCAACAACAGCAACATTAACACTGAGTGTGGCAGCAACAACAGCAACATTAGTGTGGCAGCAACAACAGCAACATTAACACTGAGTGTGGCAGCAACAACAGCAACATTAACACTGAGTGTGGGCAGCAACAACAGCAACATTAACACTGAGTGTGGCAGCAGCAACATTAACACTGAGTGTGGCAGCAACAACAGCAACATTAACACTGAGTGGCAGCAACAACAGCAACATTAACACTGAGTGTGGCAGCAACAACAGCAACATTAACACTGAGTGTGGCAGCAGCAACATTAACACTGAGTGTGGCAGCAACAACAGCAACATTAACACTGAGTGTGGCAGCAACAACAGCAACATTAACACTGAGTGTGGCAGCAACAACAGCAACATTAACACTGAGTGTGGCAGCAACAACAGCAACATTAACACTGAGTGTGGCAGCAACATTAACACTGAGTGTGGCAGCAGCAACAACACTGACAGCAACATTAACACTGAGTGTGGCAGCAACAACAGCAACATTAACACTGAGTGTGGCAGCAACAACATTAACATTAACACTGAGTGTGGCAGCAACAACAGCATTAACACTGAGTGTGGCAGCAACAGTGTGGCAGCAACATTAACACTGAGTGTGGCAGCAACAACAGCAACATTAACACTGAGTGTGGCAGCAACAACAGCAACATTAACACTGAGTGAGGCAGCAACAACAGCAACATTAACACTGAGTGAGGCAGCAACAACAGCAACATTAACACTGAGTGTGGCAGCAACAACAGCAACATTAACACTGAGTGTGGCAGCAACAACAGCAACATTAACACTGAGTCTGGCAACAACAACAGCAACATTAACACTGAGTGTGGCAGCAGCAACATTAACACTGAGTGTGGCAGCAGCAACATTAACACTGAGTGTGGCAGCAACAACAGCAACATTAACACTGAGTGTGCAACATTAACACTGAGTGTGGCAGCAACAACAGCAACATTAACACTGAGTGTGGCAGCAACATTAACACTGAGTGTGGCAGCAGCAACATTAACACTGAGTGTGGCAGCAACAACAGCAACATTAACACTGAGTGTGGCAGCAACAACAGCAACATTAACACTGAGTGTGGCAGCAACAACAGCAACATTAACACTGAGTGTGGCAGCAACATTAACACTGAGTGTGGCAGCAACAACAGCAACATTAACACTGAGTGTGGCAGCAACAACAGCAACATTAACACTGAGTGTGGCAGCAACAACAGCAACATTAACACTGAGTGTGGCAGCAACATTAACACTGAGTGTGGCAGCAACATTAACACTGAGTGTGGCAGCAACATTAACACTGAGTGTGGCAGCAACAACAGCAACATTAACACTGAGTGTGGCAGCAACAACAGCAACATTAACACTGAGTGTGGCAGCAACAACACACATTAACACTGAGTGTGGCAGCAACAACAGCAACATTAACACTGAGTGTGGCAGCAACAACAGCAACATTAACACTGAGTGTGGCAGCAACATTAACACTGAGTGTGGCAGCAACATTAACACTGAGTGTGGCAGCAACAACAGCAACATTAACACTGAGTGTGGCAGCAACAACAGCAACATTAACACCAAGAGTGGCAGCAACAACAGCAACATTAACACTGAGTGTGGCAGCAACAACAGCAACATTAACACTGAGTGTGGCAGCAACAACAGCAACATTAACACTGAGTGTGGCAGCAGCAACATTAACACTGAGTGTGGCAGCAACAACAGCAACATTAACACTGAGTGTGGCAGCAACAACAGCAACATTAACACTGAGTGTGGCAGCAACAACAGCAACATTAACACTGAGTGTGGCAGCAACAACAGCAACATTAACACTGAGTGTGGCAGCAACAACAGCAACATTAACACTGAGTGTGGCAGCAACAACAGCAACATTAACACTGAGTGTGGCAGCAACATTAACACTGAGTGTGGCAGCAACATTAACACTGAGTGTGGCAGCAGCAACATTAACACTGAGTGTGGCAGCAACAACAGCAACATTAACACTGAGTGTGGCAGCAACAACAGCAACATTAACACTGAGTGTGGCAGCAACAACAGCAACATTAACACTGAGTGTGGCAGCAACACAGCAACATTAACACTGAGTGTGGCAGCAACATTAACACTGAGTGTGGCAGCAACAACAGCAACATTAACACTGAGTGTGGCAGCAGCAACATTAACACTGAGTGCAGGCAGCACATTAACACTGAGTGTGGCAGCAACAACATTAACACTGAGTGTGGCAGCAACATTAACACTGAGTGTGGCAGCAGCAACATTAACACTGAGTGTGGCAGCAACAACAGCAACATTAACACTGAGTGTGGCAGCAACAACAGCAACATTAACACTGAGTGTGGCAGCAACAACAGCAACATTAACACTGAGTGTGGCAGCAACAACAGCAACATTAACACTGAGTGTGGCAGCAACAACAGCAACATTAACACTGAGTGTGGCAGCAACAACAGCAACATTAACACTGAGTGTGGCAGCAGCAACATTAACACTGAGTGTGGCAGCAACAACAGCAACATTAACACTGAGTGTGGCAGCAACAACAGCAACATTAACACTGAGTGTGGCAGCAACATTAACACTGAGTGTGGCAGCAACAACAGCAACATTAACACTGAGTGTGGCAGCAACAACAGCAACATTAACACTGAGTGTGGCAGCAACAACAGCAACATTAACACTGAGTGTGGCAGCAACAACAGCAACATTAACACTGAGTGAGACAACAACAACAGCAACATTAACACTGAGTGTGGCAGCACCATTAACACTGAGTGTGGCAGCAACAACAGCAACATTAACACAGTGTGGCAGCAACAACAGCAACATTATCTCTGAGTGAGGCAGCAACATTAACACTGAGTGAGGCAGCAACATTAACACTGAGTGAGGCAGCAACATTAACACTGAGTGAGGCAGCAACAACAGCAACATTAACACTGAGTGTGGCAGCAACAACAGCAACATTAACACTGAGTGTGGCAGCAACAACAGCAACATTAACACTGAGTGTGGCAGCAACATTAACACTGAGTGTGGCAACAGCAACATTAACACTGAGTGTGGCAGCAACAACAGCAACATTAACACTGAGTGTGGCAGCAACAACAGCAACATTAACACTGAGTGTGGCAGCAACAACAGCAACATTAACACTGAGTGTGGCAGCAACAACAGCAACATTAACACTGAGTGTGGCAGCAACAACAGCAACATTAACACTGAGTGTGGCAGCAACAACAGCAACATTAACACTGAGTGTGGCAGCAACATTAACACTGAGTGTGGCAGCAACATTAACACTGAGTGTGGCAGCAACAACAGCAACATTAACACTGAGTGTGGCAGCAACAACAGCAACATTAACACTGAGTGTGGCAGCAACAACAGCAACATTAACACTGAGTGTGGCAGCAACAACAGCAACATTAACACTGAGTGTGGCAGCAACAACAGCAACATTAACACTGAGTGTGGCAGCAACAACAGCAACATTAACACTGAGTGTGGCAGCAACAACAGCAACATTAACACTGAGTGTGGCAGCAACAACAGCAACATTAACACTGAGTGTGGCAGCAACAACAGCAACATTAACACTGAGTGGCAGGCAGCAACATTAACACTGAGTGTGTGGCAGCAACAACAGCAACATTAACACTGAGTGTGGCAGCAACATTAACACTGAGTGTGGCAGCAACAACAGCAACATTAACACTGAGTGTGGCAGCAACAACAGCAACATTAACACTGAGTGTGGCAGCAACAACAGCAACATTAACACTGAGTGTGGCAGCAACAACAGCAACATTAACACTGAGTGTGGCAGCAACATTAACACTGAGTGTGGCACAGCAACATTAACACTGAGTGTGGCAGCAACAACAGCAACATTAACACTGAGTGTGGCAGCAACAACAACACTGAGTGTGGCAACACTGAGTGTGGCAGCAACAACAGCAACATTAACACTGAGTGTGGCAGCAACAACAGCAACATTAACACTGAGTGTGGCAGCAACATTAACACTGAGTGTGGCAGCAACAACAGCAACATTAACACTGAGTGTGGCAGCAACAACAGCAACATTAACACTGAGTGTGGCAGCAACAACAGCAGCAACATTAACACTGAGTGTGGCAGCAACAACAGCAACATTAACACTGAGTGTGGCAGCAACAACAGCAACATTAACACTGAGTGTGGCAGCAACAACAGCAACATTAACACTGAGTGTGGCAACAACATTAACACTGACACTGAGTGCAGGCAGCAACATTAACACTGAGTGTGGCAGCAACAACAGCAACATTAACACTGAGTGTGGCAGCAACATTAACACTGAGTGTGGCAGCAACATTAACACTGAGTGTGGCAGCAACACATTAACACTGAGTGTGGCAGCAACAACAGCAACATTAACACTGAGTGTGGCAGCAACAACAGCAACATTAACACTGAGTGTGGCAGCAACAACAGCAACATTAACACTGAGTGTGGCAGCAACAACAGCAACATTAACACTGAGTGTGGCAGCAACAACAGCAACATTAACACTGAGTGTGGCAGCAACAACAGCAACATTAACACTGAGTGAGGCAGCAACAACAGCAACATTAACACTGAGTGTGGCAGCAACAACAGCAACATTAACACTGAGTGTGGCAGCAACAACAGCAACATTAACACTGAGTGTGGCAGCAACAACAGCAACATTAACACTGAGTGTGGCAGCAACAACAGCAACATTAACACTGAGTGTGGCAGCAACAACATTAACACTGAGTGAGACAGCAACAACAGCAACATTAACACTGAGTGTGGCAGCAACATTAACACTGAGTGTGGCAGCAACAACAGCAACATTAACACTGAGTGTGGCAGCAACAACAGCAACATTAACACTGAGTGTGGCAGCAACAACAGCAACATTAACACTGAGTGAGGCAGCAACATTAACACTGAGTGTGGCAGCAACAACAGCAACATTAACACTGAGTGTGGCAGCAACTGAACAGCAACATTAACACTGAGTGTGGCAGCAACAACAGCAACATTAACACTGAGTGTGGCAGCAACAACAGCAACATTAACACTGAGTGTGGCAGCAACATTAACACTGAGTGTGGCAGCAACAACAGCAACATTAACACTGAGTGTGGCAGCAACAACAGCAACATTAACACTGAGTGTGGCAGCAACAACAGCAACATTAACACTGAGTGTGGCAGCAACAACAGCAACATTAACACTGAGTGTGGCAGCAACAACAGCAACATTAACACTGAGTGTGGCAGCAACAACAGCAACATTAACACTGAGTGTGGCAGCAACAACAGCAACATTAACACTGAGTGTGGCAGCAACATTAACACTGAGTGTGGCAGCAACATTAACACTGAGTGTGGCAGCAACATTAACACTGAGTGTGGCAGCAACAACAGCAACACTGAGTGTGGCAGCAACAACAGCAACATTAACACTGAGTGTGGCAGCAACATTAACACTGAGTGTGGCAGCAACAACAGCAACATTAACACTGAGTGTGGCAGCAACAACAGCAACATTAACACTGAGTGTGGCAGCAACATTAACACTGAGTGTGGCAGCAACAACAGCAACATTAACACTGAGTGTGGCAGCAACAACAGCAACATTAACACTGAGTGTGGCAGCAACAACAGCAACATTAACACTGAGTGTGGCAGCAACAACAGCAACATTAACACTGAGTGTGGCAGCAAACAGCAACATTAACACTGAGTGAGGCAGCAACATTAACACTGAGTGTGGCAGCAACAACAGCAACATTAACACTGAGTGTGGCAGCAACAACAGCAACATTAACACTGAGTGTGGCAGCAACAACAGCAACATTAACACTGAGTGTGGCAGCAACAACAGCAACATTAACACTGAGTGTGGCAGCAACAACAGCAACATTAACACTGAGTGTGGCAGCAACAACAGCAACATTAACAGCAACAGCAACATTAACACTGAGTGTGGCAGCAACATTAACACTGAGTGTGGCAGCAACAACAGCAACATTAACACTGAGTGTGGCAGCAACAACAGCAACATTAACACTGAGTGTGGCAGCAACATTAACACTGAGTGTGGCAGCAACATTAACACTGAGTGTGGCAGCAACAACAGCAACATTAACACTGAGTGTGGCAGCAACAACAGCAACATTAACACTGAGTGTGGCAGCAACAACAGCAACATTAACACTGAGTAGTGCAGCAACAACAGCAACATTAACACTGAGTGTGGCAGCAACAACAGCAACATTAACACTGAGTGTGGCAGCAACATTAACACTGAGTGTGGCAGCAACATTAACACTGAGTGTGGCAGCAACATTAACACTGAGTGTGGCAGCAACATTAACACTGAGTGTGGCAGCAACATTAACACTGAGTGTGGCAGCAACATTAACACTGAGTGTGGCAGCAACAACAGCAACATTAACACTGAGTGTGGCAGCAACAACAGCAACATTAACACTGAGTGTGGCAGCAACAACAGCAACATTAACACTGAGTGTGGCAGCAACAACAGCAACATTAACACTGAGTGTGGCAGCAACAACAGCAACAAACATTAACACTGAGTGTGGCAGCAACAACAGCAACATTAACACTGAGTGAGGCAGCAACAACAGCAACATTAACACTGAGTGTGGCAGCAACAACAGCAACATTAACACTGAGTGTGGCAGCAACAACAGCAACATTAACACTGAGTGTGGCAGCAACATTAACACTGAGTGTGGCAGCAACAACAGCAACATTAACACTGAGTGTGGCAGCAACAACAGCAACATTAACACTGAGTGTGGCAGCAACAACAGCAACATTAACACTGAGTGTGGCAGCAACAACAGCAACATTAACACTGAGTGTGGCAGCAACAACAGCAACATTAACACTGAGTGTGGCAGCAACAACAGCAACA
>NW_025563214.1:0-11419 GCF_020424385.1 Procambarus clarkii
GTGGAAATAGATGAAATGTTCACACGTAATAATAACAGAACGAGGGGACATGGGTGGAAACTGGAAACTCAGATGAGTCACAGAGATGTTAGGAAGTTTTCTTTTAGCGTGAGAGTAGTAGGAAAATGGAATGCACTTGGGGAACAGGTTGTGGAAGCAAATACTATTCATACTTTTAAAACTAGGTATGATAGGGAAATGGGACAGGAGTCATTGCTGTAAACAACCGATAGCTCGAAAGGCGGGATCCAAGAGTCAATGCTCGATCCTGCAGCACATATAGGTGAGTACATATAGGTGAGTACACACACACACACACACACACACACACACACACACACACACACACACACACACACACACGCACACACACACACACGCACACACACACACACACACACACATGCACACACACGCACACACACACACACACACACACACACACACACACACACACACACACACACTCACACCTATCCTGTTTCTGATATACATAAATGATCTCCCAGAGGGTATAGACTCATTCCTCTCAATGTTTGCTGACGACGCCAAAATTATGAGAAGGATTAAGACAGAGGAGGACAGCTTGAGGCTTCAAGAAGACCTGGACAAGCTACAGGAATGGTCGAACAAATGGATGTTAGAGTTTAACCCAAGCAAATGTAATGTAATGAAGATAGGAGTAGGAAGCAGGAGACCAGATACAAGGTATCACTTGGGAGATGAAATACTTCAAGAGTCAGAGAGAGAGAAAGACCTGGGGGTTGATATCACGCCAGACCTGTCCCCTGAAGCTCATATCAAGAGGATAACATCAGCAGCATATGCCTGGTTGGCTAACATAAGAACGGCCTTTAGAAACTTGTGTAAGGAATCTTTCAGAACATTATATACCACATATGTCAGACCAATCCTGGAGTATGCGGTTCCAGCATGGAGTCCATATCTAGTCAAGCATAAGACTAAACTGGAAAAGGTTCAAAGGTTTGCCACCAGATTAGTACCCGAGCTGAGAGGTATTAGCTACGAGGAGAGACTACGGGAATTGAACCTCACTTCGTTGGAAGACAGAAGAGTTAGGGGGGACATGATCACCACATTCAAGATTCTCAAGGGAATCGACAGGGTTGATAAAGACAGGCTATTTAACACAAGGGGCACACGCACTAGGGGACACAGGTGGAAACTGAGTGCCCAAATGAGCCACAGAGATATTAGAAAGAACTTTTTTAGTGTCAGAGTGGTTGACAAATGGAATGCATTAGGCAGTGATGGGGCAGTGTATGGCTGACTCCATACACAGTTTCAAGTGTAGATATGATAGAGCCCAATAGGCTCAGGAACCTGTACACCTGTTGATTAACGGTTGAGAGGCGGGACCAAAGAGCCAGAGCTCAACCCCTGCAAGCACAACTAGGTGAGTACAACTAGGTGAGTACACACACACACACACACACACACACACACACACACACACACACACACACACACACACACACACACACACACACACACACACACACACACACACACACACACACACACACACACACACACACACACACACGCTGGAGTGAAATGGAAGGTACTCCGTTCGATACAGGAGTACCTAAGTAACAGGAGACAACGAGTCAGTGTGAGGGGTGAGGTCTCAGATTGGCGAGACGTTACGAGTGGAGTACCGCAGGGGTCAGTCCTTGGACCTATACTGTTTCTGATATATGTAAATGATCTTCCAGAGGGTATAGAATCGTTTCTCTCAATGTTTGCCGATGATGCAAAAATTATGAGGAGGATTGAAACTGAGGACGATAGTAGGAGGCTACAAGATGACCTAGACAGACTGAGTGAATGGTCCAACAAATGGCTGTTGAAGTTCAACCCGAGTAAATGCAAAGTAATGAAACTAGGTGGTGGAAATAGGAGGCCAAACACAGGATACAGAATAGGAGATGAAGTACTTAATGAAACGAACAGAGAGAAAGATCTTGGAGTTGATATCACACCAAACCTGTCTCCTGAAGCCTACATAAAAAGAATAACGTCTGCGGCATATGCGAGGCTGGCTAACATCAGAACAGCGTTCAGGAACCTGTGTAAGGAATCATTCAGAATCTTGTACACCACATATGTAAGACCAATCCTGGAGTATGCGGCCCCAGCATGGAGCCCGTACCTTGTCAAGCACAAGACGAAGCTGGAAAAAGTCCAAAGGTATGCCACTAGACTAGTCCCAGAACTAAGAGGCATGAGTTACGAGGAAAGGCTGCGGGAAATGCACCTTACGACACTGGAAGACAGAAGAGTAAGGGAGACATGATCACAACCTACAAAATCCTCAGAGGAATCGACCGGGTAAACAAGGATAAACTATTCAACATTGGTGGGACGCGAACAAGGGGACACAGGTGGAAACTGAGTACCCACATGAGCCACAGAGACGTTAGAAGGAACTTTTTCAGTGTCAGAGTAGTTAACGGATGGAATGCACTAGGCAGTGATGTGGTGGAGGCTGACTCCATACACAGTTTTAAATGTAGATATGATAGAGCCCAGTAGGCTCAGGAATCTGTACACCAGTTGATTGACAGTTGAGAGGCGGGACCAAAGAGCCAAAGCTCAACCCACGCAAGCACAAATAGGTGAGTACAAATAGGTGAGTACACACACACACACACACACACACACACACACACACACACACACACACACACACACACACACACACACCGAAGTAGTAGGTCGCCGGTGGTGAGAGACACATGAGTTAGTGGGGTCTCGCAAAGAAACGTCAAATTGTCTGGACATTGAAGGAGTATAGAGGCTAGATCATAGTATTTGGTCTCTTGCAGTATGTAGCAAGCAGGGTGCAACGTACCATAGGAAAAGCACAAGCGATAGAGCGAAGAAACCAAATTGCAGGTAGTGGCAACACCGGTGCATATACAGCATGGCGTGACGACCTCAGCGTGGAGCGACCCGCCGTGTAACTTGCCTGGTTATGCTTGCGGGTGGTGACTGGTAAGTGCCTCTCTCTGAAGTCTTTCTTCAACAGTGAGCAAGGTTTATATAATATCATATAGTAGTCACATATAATGCGTTTCATTCAATAATAGAATAGTAACCACCAGACCTTCCCACTCCCACACTCTCCAAAACAACGCCCCCCCCCCCCCACCCCCACACCCCCCTACACGTCAACTGGCTACCATCTTCTTGAGATGTATTGAGATGTACCATAGATTAAGTGACATACAATCTCCCTCCGCCCCCACCCCACTTTCCCTCTCTCTCTCTCTCTCTCTCTCTCTCTCTCTCTCTCGCTCTCTCTCTCGCTCTCTCTCTCTCTCTCTCTCTCTCTCTCCTCTCTCTCCTCTCTCTCTCTCTCTCTCTTCTCCCTCTCTCTCTCTCTCTCTCTCTCTCTCTCTCTCTCTCTCTCTCTCTCTCTCTCTCTCTCTCTTTTTTTAAACTAAGACTAGGATTCACAAGGGATGCCTAATAACATACCTAGTGAAACTGCAAGCAAGAGCTGTTATCCTACCTCAGCTCATCTGAAGCCTACACCTAGAAACTCATTTATTTCATAAGAGTATACTTTGAAACTAACACATTGGGAACTATCATATATTTAACTTATGTAAGCTAAGTTGAAACCTACTCCTAGATGCCCATTTATTTCATGAGCGTGTTATTATTTGCTTTAGAAGGAGTAGCCTTTATTCATTAAAAAAAACATTAAGTAACAATCATATAAGGAACAGGATGAGCTTGTAGCCAGCTGTGTGCCAGAGTCTTCATGTGAACAGTTGACCTGATCTCCCGTGTATCAATCTGTTGAGCGAACCAGTTCCAGATGCGAGTAAGTCTCGGAAGGAATGAATGCTGATGGAGTGATGTTCTTGAGAATGGCACTTCCAGCATGAGAGTGTTGAAGGTTGAGAGCCTAGTGTTACGAGTGGGAACTACTGGTACTCCACGGAGTTGGGCCAAGTGCGGAACTTTAAGGATATTGGCCTTGTACATAACAGTAAGACCAACAACGTCCCGACGGTGTTGCAGGCTCTGATGTTCAGACCGTTCCCACCAGACTTGGTCAAGACTAGAGATAAGCCTTCTAGCCCGTCTCTCCACTTTGTCCAACAGTCTGACGAAAGATGGGGGGCAGGCAATCCAGGAAAGGGGTGCATACTCAAGATGGGAGCGAACTTGAGCTTCATATAAGGTTTTGCATCCCTTGCTGTCAAGAAGATATGAGATGCGCCGTAGTGCTGTAAGTTTCCTGGCTGCCTTTTTAGCTAGGTTTATCACATGGCTTTTCATTGTCATTGAAGAGTCGAACTTCATTCCCAAGATGTCAAATTCTTCTGTGAACTCTAGGGATTTGCCACCCATTTGCAGTTCTGTCCGATTCGCCATGTGCAGTCTAGTTATCATCATCGCTTGAGTCTTCTCAGCCGCAAATGTGATCTGCCATCTCCTACCCCAGGTAGAAATTGCTGAAAGTTTGTGATTAATGATTCTTGCAGCAGTTAGCATTTCCTCCTTTCTGTATGTAAAGGTTAGAGTACAGTCATCAACATAGGCTTGAGCTTCAGGAATGAGATGAAGAAGATCGTTGAAATAAACATTCCACAGCAGAGGGCCAAACACACTACCCTGTGGAACGCTGGCACCAATTGAGTGGTTATCGGATTCTGCTCCATTGAGGACCACCCTTAGAGTCCGTTCTTGAAGGTAGTCTTTTAATAACACTAAGATGGAGCCTGCAATGCCTAAAGCTTGAAGCTTCACTGCTAGTCCAGAGTGCCAGACCCGATCAAAGGCTCCTGCTATATCTAGAGCAACAACACAGCTGATCTTGGACTCATCCAGTGACTGATGCCACTTAGAGGAGAGATTTAGCAAAAGATCAGCAGCAGATCGGCCTTTTCTAAAACCATACTGTCGATCACAAATTAGCCGATGACGGTCAAAAAATGATGTCATTTGCTGAGCAATTAATGATTCTAGGATCTTGCCAGTAATGGAAAGCAGTGACACAGGTCTGTAGTTACCAACTACTGAGCGGCTCTTCTTTTTGTGCACTGGAACAACGTCTGCCTTCTTCCATAAGGAGGGCCAAATTCCTTGAACTAGGTACAGTTGGAAGAGGCGCGTGAGAGGTGGAGCCAACAGGTCAGCGCAGCAGCGTAGTAGTCTTGGACTGACCTTATCTGGCCCCACAGCTTTGCTCGATGCGTAACAAGGGAATGACAGCAATTAACGGGGGTGGAGGTGGCGGCGGCCACCTCCACCCAGCTACGTCTTTCCCCACTTGCTGTCCAGCTCCAACTGACGATTTCGCGGGCTAAGGAAACTCAAAATGCCCATACCTCTCCCCCTACTTTGTCTTGACCAACCAGCAGGAATCCGGCACACCACCATGGTGCCGCTTCCAATCACAGCTGTTTCGGAGCAAAAGGCCACAGGCCTCACTCATCCTCAGGCGTCCCGTGACATCACATGGAGGGGGAGGCCTAAAGACAGTGGCTCACTGTCTCACATGGGGGGGGGGGGAGGCAACGTTCACCACACTTTCCCCCCACCTCTAACGGTTTGAGAGTCAAGTATCACACATACCACTTCACTCTCACCTCTCATCCTATTTCACAGGACAGGAAAATTTCTGTAATTCTCTCTACAGAGCAATCACAGACTCCTAACCAGTCCCAAACGACAGTCCTTAACATAAGCTTTCATTCAACACCCCACAAGTATAAGTTAGTTTGAAAGCTTCAGTTTCTAGAGTCCCTAGAGCGACTAGCCTAATCTAGAAACTAGGAAAACTAGCTGAGGTTCCCTCACAACTGGCCGTACACTAAACAATGCTCTCTTCAGTCATGTTAGGGATTCTAATCATCCTATTAGTTGGTCTTCTAAAATAATCTTTCCTGTCTCTACTCTTCACAGACGCCGTCTTGTTGACTGGGCTCTGATACACAACCTTCCCAACATGAACCTTAGTCCTGACTTTGTTGCTGTTGACTCTTACCTCTTACAGTACATACTCAAATGCTCAAACCTTTCTAACAAATGTGACCTATCATAACCCTTTTTCTCGTTATTTTCTTTTTCTTTCTCCTCTTATTCTCACGTTCCCATTCTTATACCCATTATTACAGCTTATTGCACCCCATTATTACACTTATCCCATCCGTACCTTCCGCCTTGCTCTTAGGAATTTCCTCCTCCTCACCTCTCTCTTGCCTTGCTTAATGCCCCGTGTCTCCTTGGCTCCCGCAAGTTAAAGCCCCGCTCCTGTGCCAGGTAAGTCCACTACGGGGTCACCATAGCCCGTGCTACTTGCCCCGCTCCTGTGCCAGGTAAGTCCACTACGGGGTCACCATAGCCCGTGCTACTCGGAACTTATTGTTCAGAGTAACTGAATCTAAAACAATAACAACAACATCCTCACTGCCATCACTTGATAATGGTCAAGGACGGAGCGAAACGTCGTCGTCTCCTCGTCTTGTGGTGTGTGGTTTACTCCATTTCTTCAGCCACGTTATTGTGACTCATCGTCTGTAAAAGGTGTTGTGGTTATAACAACAAAACTGGAAACATTGTGAAAGTAACAACACTGACCAGACTTGTGGTTCCTTGTCTTACAGGTCCTGGACGCTGAGGGACGCCAGCTGGACAGTATCATGGACCAGGGAGACAAGAACCTCACCTTCCACAGAGAAGGACTCAAAGGACCTGTGTACATCGCCCAGTGTATCGGCAACTGCACAACACGTGCAGCTCAAGGTAATACTTGAGCTGTACTCAAGTTCCCTTTCACTTGATACCAGGAAGAGGGTGGTGTTTAGGGTGAGGGTAGATACCAGGAAGAGGGTGGTGTTTAGGGTGAGGGGTAGATACCAGGAAGAGGGTGGTGTTTAGGGTGAGGGTAGATACCAGGAAGAGGGTGGTGTTTAGGGTGAGGGGTAGATACCAGGAAGAGGGTGGTGTTTAGGGGGAGGGTAGATACCAGGAAGAGGGTGGTGTTTAGGGTGAGGGTAGATACCAGGAAGAGGGTGGGGATGAGGGGTAGGTATAAGGAAGAGGGTGGGGACTAGGGATGAGGGGTAGATACAAGGAAGAGGGTGGTGTTTAGGGTGAGGGTAGATACCAGGAAGAGGGTGGTGTTTAGGGTGAGGGTAGATACCAGGAAGAGGGTGGTGTATAGGGTGAGGGTAGATACCAGGAAGAGGGTGGTGTTTAGGGTGAGGGTAGATACCAGGAAGAGGGTGGTGTTTAGGGTGAGGGTAGATACCAGGAAGAGGGTGGTGTTTAGGGTGAGGGTAGATACCAGGAAGAGGGTGGTGTTTAGGGTGAGGGGTAGATACCAGGAAGAGGGTGGTGTTTAGGGTGAGGGTAGATACCAGAAAGAGGGTGGTGTTTAGGGTGAGGGTAGATACCAGGAAGAGGGTGGTGTTTAGGGTGAGGGTAGATACCAGGAAGAGGGTAGTGTTTAGGGTGAGGGTAGATACCAGGAAGAGGGTGGTGTTTAGGGTGAGGGTAGATACCAGGAAGAGGGGGTGTTTAGGGTGAGGGTAGATACCAGGAAGAGGGTGGTGTTTAGGGTGAGGGTAGATACCAGGAAGAGGGTGGTGTTTAGGGTGAGGGTAGATACCAGGAAGAGGGTGGTGTTTAGGGTAAGGGGTAGATACCAGGAAGAGGGTGGTGTTTAGGGTGAGGGGTAGATACCAGGAAGAGGGTGGTGTTTAGGGGGAGGGTAGATACCAGGAAGAGGGTGGTGTTTAGGGTGAGGGTAGATACCAGGAAGAGGGTGGTGTTTAGGGTGAGGGGTAGATACCAGGAAGAGGGTGGTGTTTAGGGTGAGGGTAGATACCAGGAAGAGGGTGGTGTTTAGGGTGAGGGTAGATACCAGGAAGAGGGTAGTGTTTAGGGTGAGGGTAGATACCAGGAAGAGGGTGGGGACAAGGGTAAAGGTAGATACTAGGAAGAGGGTGTGGACTAGGGAGAAGGTAGATACCAGGAAGAGGGTGGGGACAAGGATGAATGTAGATATAAGGAAGAGGGTGGGGACTAGAGATGAGGGGGTAGATACAAGGAAGAGGGTGGGGACTAGGGATGAGGGGTAGATACAAGGAAGAGGGTGGGAACTAGAGATGAGGGGTAGATACAAGGAAGAGGGTGGGTGGAGGGGTAGATACTAGGGACTAGGGATGAGGGTAGATACAAGGAAGAGGGTGGAGACTAGGGATGAGGGGTAGATACAAGGAAGAGGGTGGAGACTAGGGATGAGGGGTAGACACAAGGAAGAGGGTGGGAACTAGGCAGAGAGTGGAGACAGTCGAGGGAGGAAACACTTCGATAATTAAGTACAAATACAACTGATCAATTTCGTTTAATTTGTTTTCAAGGCAAACTATTAGTTGTATAATTAGATCTGAATTTGATTGGCTTAATTTAATTAGCAAGGTGTTGTACATTTTCTGGCATCTGTAAGGTTGATTAAGGGGATTGTGTAGGAGGATTAAGGTGTATTTACAGTACGGGCTGTAAGTGCATGAAACACGACTCTAGTCATAGTTTTGGAGATAATCATGTTGAGAAAGATATATAATATGACTTTCCCAGCTGCGATATACCAGCGTGTAACATATACTTGTCAACCCCAGCAGGAGACTCAACAGCTGTGTACGACTCGCCAGGGTTCCTTAGCGCCTCTATCTTAGTTGTTGTATTAAGTGCCCTTGATGCTGTCTTCCTCATCTTCCTCATCTGCTACATCTTCAAGAAACTGTAGATTATGACATATTTGTGCTGAGACATTAATGTTGTAACGCGGGCGGCGTGTCACGGTGTGAGGGATGAAGGCTCAGAGATGAGCGGCTCTACACACCCTCAAGTTACCCAACACGTTCCTCACAGCCTCCAGACACAAGTTACCCAACACGTTCCTCACATCCTCCAGACACAAGTTACCCAACACGTTCCTCACAGCCTCCAGACACAAGTTACCCAACACGTTCCTCACAGCCTCCAGACACAAGTTACCCAACACGTTCCTCACAGCCTCCAGACACAAGCTACCCAACACGTTCCTCACAGCCTCCAGACACAAGTTACCCAACACGTTCCTCACAGCCTCCAGACACAAGTTACCCAACACGTTCCTCACAGCCTCCAGACACAAGTTAAGAACATAAGAACATAAGAACAAAGGCAACTGCAGAAGGCCTATTGGCCCATACGAGGCAGCTCCTATTCTATAACCACCCAATCGCACTCATATGCTTGTCCAACCCGCGCTTGAAAAAATCGAGGGACCCCACCTCCACCACGTTATGCGGCAATTGGTTCCACAAATCAACAACCCTGTTACTAAACCAGTATTTACCCAAGTCTTTCCTAAATCTAAACTTATCCAATTTATACCCATTGTTTCGTGTTCTGTCTTGTGTTGATATTTTTAATACCCTATTAATATCCCCCCTGTTATGTCCATTCATCCACTTGTAAACCTCTATCATGTCACCCCTAACTCTTCGCCTTTCCAGTGAATGCAACTTAAGCTTTGTTAATCTTTCTTCATATGAAAGATTTCTAATTTGGGAAATTAACTTAGTCATCCTACGTTGGACACGTTCAAGTGAATTCATATACATTCTATAATACGGCGAACAAAACTAAACTGCATAATCTAAATGGGGCCTAACCAGAGCAAGATATAGCTTAAGAACCACACCAGGTGTCTTGTTACTAACGCTTCGATTAATAAATCCCAGTGTCCTATTCGCCTTATTACGAACATTCATGCATTGATCCTTTTGTTTTAAATTCTTACTAATCATAACTCCCAGATCCCTTTCGCAATCTCAACACCATCTAGCTCGTATCTTGTAACTCTATCATCATTTCCTAGCCTCAGAACTTTACATTTATCAGCATTAAACTGCATTTGCCAATCATTTGACCATCTCAAAACCCTATCTAGATCAACTTGAAGTGATAGTGAGTCCTCCTCCGAATTAATTTCCCTACCGATTTTCGTATCATCGGCAAATTTGCAAATGTTGCTACTCAAACCTGAATCTAAATCATTTATATATATTATAAACAACAGAGGTCCCAGGACAGAGCCCTGAGGTACTCCACTAACAACATTATCCCACTCTGACTTAACCCCATTTATACTAACTCTCTGTTTCCTTTGGAATAGCCATGCCCTAATCCAAGTTAATATAGCACCCCCCAATACCATGAGCTTCTATTTTTTTAATTAGTCTTTCATGTGGCACTGTATCAAAAGCTTTGCTAAAGTCAAGGTACACAACATCACAATCCTTACCACTATCAACTGCCTCAACTATGCTGGAATAAAAAGTTAGCAAATTTGTTAAACATGAACGGCCATTTGTAAAACCATGTTGCGACTCATTTATTAATTTATGTTTTTCAAGATGGAGACGAATTGTATTTGCAATTATTGATTCGAGTAACTTTCCCACAATAGACGTTAGGCTAATTGGCCGATAGTTTGACGCAAGTGATCTATCTCCTTTCTTAAAATTGGTACCACATTAGCTACCTTCCATGACTCTGGCACTCTGCCTGACTCTATTGATTTATTAAATATGGTAGACAGTGGCTCGGAAAGCTCCTCTTTGCATTCTTTAAGCACCCTGGCAAACACTTCATCCGGCCCTGGGGATTTGTTTGGTTTTAGTTTTTCTAATTGTTTAATTACATCCTCCCTGGTAACTGCTAAACTAGTCAACCTGTCCTCATCCCCACCCACATAGACTTGTTCGGCTGAAGGCATATTGTTAAGTTCTTCTTTAGTAAATACAGATATAAAATATTTGTTAAAAATACTACTCATCTCCTTGTCATTATCCGTTATTTGACCTGTCTCAGATTTTAATGGACCTATCCTTTCCCTAGTCTTAGTTCGATATAACTGAAAAACCCTTTAGGATTTGACTTTGCTTGCTCTGCTATGCGAACTTCATAGTTTCTTTTTGCTTTCCTAATCTCTTTTTTAACATTTCTAACCAGTTGTATGAATTCCTGTTCTAACCTGACTTCCCCATTCTTAATCCTTTTGTACCAAGCTCTCTTTTTACCTATAAGGTTCTTTAAATTATTTGTTATCCACTTTGGGTCATTAGTATTCGACCTATTCAATTTGTATGGTATACTACGTTCCTGTGCTTTGTTTAGAATATTCTTAAATAAGTTATATATTAAATCCACATCGAAATCCCCTTTTACGTCACCTATCACTGGGTTCATGTCTCGCTCTAAGACCGGCGCACACCCCATACCCAAGACTTTCCAATCTATTTGACCCAAAAAATTTCTTAGGCTATTAAAATCAGCTTTTCGAAAATCTGGCACTTTAACAGAATTTTCTCCTACAGGT
>NW_025563215.1:0-12500 GCF_020424385.1 Procambarus clarkii
AGCAAGTGAGAGGTCATTTTTACGTTTTTTTCATCAAGTCCCTGTTAATATGGGAGAACACTGTGTCTATGCTTAAGGCACAACTCTCCTAAACACGAGAGTGAAGTATACAACTTTAGAAACACTTTCCTACCAGGAGACTTGAACCCTAGCCAGCACAGAAGCCTTCCAGCAACTGGCATAACAGGAACGCCTTAACCCACTCCACCACCTGCTCAGACCCTTAAAAGAGATGGTAATTTCGGAGTATTTAACACTCCAAAGACCACCACCTCCCAAGAGCACTAGAGCAAGTGAGGGGTCATTTTTACGTTTTTTTTTCATCAAGTCCCTGTTAATACGGGAGAACACTGTGTCTATGCTTAAGGCACAACTCTCCTAAACACGAGAGTGAAGTATACAACTTTAGAAACACTTTCCCACCAGGAGACTCGAACCCTAGCCAGCACAGAAGCCTTCCAGCAACTGGCATAACAGGTACGCCTTAACCCACTCCACCACCTGCTCAGACCCTTAAAAGAGATGGTAATTTCGGAGTATTTAACACTCCAAAGACCACCACCTCCCAAGAGCACTAGAGCAAGTGAGGGGTCATTTTTACGTTTTTTCATCAAGTCCCTGTTAATATGGGAGAACACTGTGTCTATGCTTAAGGCACAACTCTCCTAAACACGAGAGTGAAGTATACAACTTTAGAAACACTTTCCCACCAGGAGACTCGAACCCTAGCCAGCACAGAAGCCTTCCAGCAACTGGCATAACAGGTACGCCTTAACCCACTCCACCACCTGCTCAGACCCTTAAAAGAGATGGTAATTTTGGAGTATTTAACACTCCAAAGACCACCACCTCCCAAGAGCACTAGAGCAAGTGAGGGGTCATTTTTACGTTTTTTTCATCAAGTCCCTGTTAATATGGGAGAACACTGTGTCTATGCTTAAGGCACAACTCTCCTAAACACGAGAGTGAAGTATACAACTTTAGAAACACTTTCCCACCAGGAGACTCGAACCCTAGCCAGCACAGAAGCCTTCCAGCAACTGGCATAACAGGTACGCCTTAACCCACTCCACCACCTGCTCAGACCCTTAAAAGAGATGGTAATTTCGGAGTATTTAACACTCCAAAGACCACCACCTCCCAAGAGCACTAGAGCAAGTGAGGGGTCATTTTTACGTTTTTTTCATCAAGTCCCTGTTAATATGGGAGAACACTGTGTCTATGCTTAAGGCACAACTCTCCTAAACACGAGAGTGAAGTATACAACTTTAGAAACACTTTCCCACCAGGAGACTCGAACCCTAGCCAGCACAGAAGCCTTCCAGCAACTGGCATAACAGGTACGCCTTAACCCACTCCACCACCTGCTCAGACCCTTAAAAGAGATGGTAATTTCGGAGTATTTAACACTCCAAAGACCACCACCTCCCAAGAGCACTAGAGCAAGTGAGGGGTCATTTTTACGTTTTTTCATCAAGTCCCTGTTAATATGGGAGAACACTGTGTCTATGCTTAAGGCACAACTCTCCTAAACACGAGAGTGAAGTATACAACTTTAGAAACACTTTCCCACCAGGAGACTCGAAACCTAGCCAGCACAGAAGCCTTCCAGCAACTGGCATAACAGGTACGCCTTAACCCACTCCACCACCTGCTCAGACCCTTAAAAGAGATGGTAATTTCGGAGTATTTAACACTCCAAAGACCACCACCTCCCAAGAGCACTAGAGCAAGTGAGGGGTCATTTTTACGTTTTTTCATCAAGTCCCTGTTAATATGGGAGAACACTGTGTCTATGCTTAAGGCACAACTCTCCTAAACACGAGAGTGAAGTATACAACTTTAGAAACACTTTCCCACCAGGAGACTCGAACCCTAGCCAGCACAGAAGCCTTCCAGCAACTGGCATAACAGGTACGCCTTAACCCACTCCACCACCTGCTCAGACCCTTAAAAGAGATGGTAATTTCGGAGTATTTAACACTCCAAAGACCACCACCTCCCAAGAGCACTAGAGCAAGTGAGGGGTCATTTTTACGTTTTTTCATCAAGTCCCTGTTAATATGGGAGAACACTGTGTCTATACTTAAGGCACAACTCTCCTAAACACGAGAGTGAAGTATACAACTTTAGAAACACTTTCCCACCAGGAGACTCGAACGCTAGCCAGCACAGAAGCCTTCCAGCAACTGGCATAACAGGTACGCCTTAACCCACTCCACCACCTGCTCAGACCCTTAAAAGAGATGGTAATTTCGGAGTATTTAACACTCCAAAGACCACCACCTCTCAAGAGCACTAGAGCAAGTGAGGGGTCATTTTTACGTTTTTTTCATCAAGTCCCTGTTAATATGGGAGAACACTGTGTCTATGCTTAAGGCACAACTCTCCTAAACACGAGAGTGAAGTATACAACTTTAGAAACACTTTCCACCAGGAGACTCGAACCCTAGCCAGCACAGAAGCCTTCCAGCAACTGGCATAACAGGTACGCCTTAACCCACTCCACCACCTGCTCAGACCCTTAAAAGAGATGGTAATTTCGGAGTATTTAACACTCCAAAGACCACCACCTCCCAAGAGCACTAGAGCAAGTGAGGGGTCATTTTTACGTTTTTTTCATCAAGTCCCTGTTAATATGGGAGAACACTGTGTCTATGCTTAAGGCACAACTCTCCTAAACACGAGAGTGAAGTATACAACTTTAGAAACAATTTCCCACCAGGAGACTCGAACCCTAGCCAGCACTGAAGCCTTCCAGCAACTGGCATAACAGGTATGCCTTAACCCACTCCACCACCTGCTCAGACCCTTAAAAGAAATGGTAATTTCGGAGTATTTAACACTCCAAAGACCACCACCTCCCAAGAGCACTAAAGCAAGTGAGGGGGTCATTTTTACGTTTTTTTCATCAAGTCCCTGTTAATATGGGAGAACACTGTGTCTATGCTTAAGGCACAACTCTCCTAAACACGAGAGTGAAGTATACAACTTTAGAAACACTTTCCTACCAGGAGACTCGAACCCTAGCCAGCACAGAAGCCTTCCAGCAACTGGCATAACAGGAACGCCTTAACCCACTCCACCACCTGCTCAGACCCTTAAAAGAGATGGTAATTTCGGAGTATTTAACACTACAAAGACCACCACCTCCCAAGAGCACTAGAGCAAGTGAGGGGTAATTTTTACGTTTTTTTTTCATCAAGTCCCTGTTAATTTGGGAGAACACTGTGTCTATGCTTAAGGCACAACTCTCCTAAACACGAGAGTGAAGTATACAACTTTAGAAACACTTTCCCACCAGGAGACTCGAACCCTAGCCAGCACAGAAGCCTTCCAGCAACTGGCATAACAGGTACGCCTTAACCCACTCCACCTCCTGCTCAGACCCTTAAAAGAAATGGTAATTTTGGAGTATTTAACACTACAAAGACCACCACCTCCCAAGAGCACTAGAGCAAGTGAGGGGTCATTTTTACGTTTTTTTCATCAAGTCTCTGTTAATATGGGAGAACACTGTGTCTATGCTTAAGGCACAACTCTCCTAAACACGAGAGTGAAGTATACAACTTTAGAAACACTTTCCCACCAGGAGACTCGAACCCTAGCCAGCACAGAAGCCTTCCAGCAACTGGCATAACATAAATACGGGCTCCATGCTGGGGACCGCATACTCTGGGATTGGTCTTACATATGTGGTATACAAGGTTCTGAATGATTCCTTGCATAGGTTTCTGAAGGCAGTTCTGATGTTAGCCAGTCTCGCATACACCGCAGTAGTTATTCTTTTGATGTGGGGCTTCAGGAGACAGGTTTGATGTGATATCAACTCCTAGATCTTTCTCTCTGTCCATTTCATGAAGGACTTCATCTCCCATTCTGTATCCTGTGTCTGGCTTCCTGTTTCCACTGCCTATTTTCATTGCCTTACATTTACTTGGGTTGAACTTTAGTAGCCATTGTTGGACTATTCATTCAGTCTGTCTAAGTCATCTTGTAGCCTCATACCATCTTCTATATATATATATATATATATATATATATATATATATATATATATATATATATATATATATAACTGAAAACTCACACCCCAGAAGTGACTCGAACCCATACTCCCAGGAGCAACGTAACTGGTATGCACAAGACGCCTTAATCCACTTGACCATCACGACCGGACAAAATGAGGTGATAGCCGAAGCTATCTTTCTTTCGAGTCACGAGTCTTTCTTTCTCGAACTTTCGGGTTCGAGTCACTTCTGGGGTGTGAGTTTTCAGTTGCATATTGTCCTGGGGACCATTCAGGCTTGTTCGCATTTGTGTTCCTCACGTGTGCCCCAAAGAATGAGGTGATTTGGTAAAATGTTATGCCCAAGATTACCATCTGAGTGCCGGCGGTGGGGTGGTTCAAATAGCTTCGGCTATCACCTCATTTTGTCCGGTCGTGATGGTCAAGTGGATTAAGGCATCTTGTACATACCAGTTGCGTTGCTCCTGGGAGTATGGGTTCGAGTCACTTCTGGGGTGTGAGTTTTCAGTTGCATATTGTCCTGGGGACCATTCAGGCTTGTTCGCATTTGTGTTCCTCACGTGTTCCCCAAAGAATGAGGTGATTTGGTAAAATGCTATGCCCAAGATTACCATCCGAGTGCCGGCGGTGGGGTGGTTCAAATAGCTTCGGCTATCACCTCATTTTGTCCGGTCGTGATGGTCAAGTGGATTAAGGCGTCTTGTACATACCAGTTGCGTTGCTCCTGGGAGTATGGGTTCGAGTCACTTCTGGGGTGTGAGTTTTCAGTTGCATATTGTCCTGGGGACCATTCAGGCTTGTTTGCATTTGTGTTCCTCACGTGTGCCCCAAAGAATGAGGTGATTTGGTAAAATGCTATGCCCAAGATTACCATCCGAGTGCCGGCGGTGGGGTGGTTCAAATAGCTTCGGCTATCACCTCATTTTGTCTGGTCGTGATGGTCAAGTGGATTAAGGCGTCTTGTGTGATTTAGTAAAATGCTATGCCCAAGATTACCATCCGAGTGCCGGCGGTGGGGTGGTTCAAATAGCTTCGGCTATCACCTCATTTTGTCCGGTCGTGATGGTCAAGTGGATTAAGGCGCCTTGTACATACCAGTTGCGTTGCTCCTGGGAGTATGGGTTCGAGTCACTTCTGGGGTGTGAGTTTTCAGTTGCATATTGTCCTGGGGACCATTCAGGCTTGTTCGCATATATATATATATATATATATATATATATATATATATATATATATATATATATATATATATATATATATATTATATATATATATATATATATATATAGTAAATAGTAGGCATCCTTCAGTCTCGGGAGACTATGGAGTTGCGCCCTAGTTGTCAATCCTGGTGCAGCGTCTGGTGTGACTGATGAGGCCAATCCGAGAGTGGCAGTCCTTCCCACACCGAACACAAACGAAGTCCGATTCTGGTCTGTCTTCCTGGCTACCGGCTTTCCTTCTCTGTCTCTTTGCCTCCGATTCCTTGGCAAGTGACTCCTCGAACTTGGAGAGACCTCTTTGAACAGACTGCCTCCAGGCTGAACGGTCTGCAGCCAGTGTCTCCCATATAGCTAGATCGACGTCCATGGCTTTCAGGTCCCTCTTGCATACGTCTTTGTACCGTAGCTGGGGCTTGCCTGTTGGACGCTTTCCCTGCATCAGCTCTCCGTACAGGAGATCCTTGGGGATCCTGCCGTCGCCCATTCGCACAACGTGCCCGAGCCAGCGCATTCGTCTCTGTTTCAGCATTGTGTACATGCTGGTGATTCTTGCTCTCCCCAAGACGTTGTTGTTTGTCACCTTGTCCTGCCAGGTGATGTCCAAGATGTGTCGAAGGCAGCGCATGTGGTAGGCATTCAGCTGTCTTTCCTGACGGGCGCGGAGTGTCCAAGACTCACTGCCATAAAGGAGAGTGCTCAGGACACAGGCTCTGTAAACCTGAATCTTAGTATACTCAGTTAGCCTATTGTTGGTCCACACTCTCTTTGTCAGTCTGGACATGGTAGTAGATGCCTTACCGATGCGTTTGTTTAGCTCCGTATCAAGAGAGAGGGAGTCAGAGATTGTGGAGCCCAGGTACACGAAGTCGTGAACGACTTCCAGTTTGGAATCAGAGATGCCGATGTCAGGTGGGGAGTCCACTCCTTGTCCCATCACTTGTGTTTTTTCAGACTGATGGTTCCGAAAGCCTGAGAGGCCTCGCTGAAGCGGGTTATGAGCCGTTGGAGGTCTTCAGCTGAGTGGGCAGTGACTGCCGCGTCGTCGGCAAAAAGGAAGTCGCGCAGACACCTCAGCCGAACCTTCGTCTTGGCTCTCAGCCTGGCGAGGTTAAAGAGCTTTCCATCCGACCTGGTCCGGAGGTAAATGCCTTCCGTGACAGATCCGAAGGCGTGCCGCAGCATAACTGCGAAGAAAATCCCGAATAGGGTTGGAGCCAGTACGCAGCCCTGCTTTACTCCACTTTGGATGTCAAAGGCGTCTGATGTTAGGCCATCAAAGACCACGGTGCCCCTCATGTTCTCATGGAAAGATCTGATGATGCTGAGGAGCCTGGGTGGGCATCCGATCTTGGGGAGGATCTATCCCTGCTGACGAGGTCGAAGACCTTCGTCAGATCAATGAAGGCTATGAAGAGTGGCTGCTTCTGTTCCCTGCATTTCTCCTGCAGTTGTCTGAGGGAAAAGACCATGTCGATGGTGGACCTGCCAGCTCTGAATCCGCATTGTGATTCTGGATAGACTCTCTCTGCAAGTACTTGGAGCCTCTTCAATGCGACTCGAGCAAACAGCTTTCTGACAATACTGAGGAGGGAGATTCCACGGTAGTTGTTGCAGTCGCCCCTGTCACCTTTATTCTTATACAGTGTGACGATGTTGGCATCCCTCATGTCCTGTGACACCTCTCCTTCTTCCCAGCAGAGGCAGAGAATTTCATGCAGCTCCATGAGCAGGCTACCTCTGCAGCACTTCAAGGTCTCAGCAGGAATGCCATCTTTGCCAGGAGCTTTACCAGAAGCAAGGGAGTCTAGGGCATCGCTGAGTTCTTCCAGGGTCGGTTCACTGTCGAGCTCCATTAACACAGGCAGACACTCAATGGCGCTCAGGGCGTCTTCGGTGACCACATTGTCCCTGGCGTATAGCTCAGAGTAGTGCTCGACCCAGCGCTTCAGCTGCAGTGTCTGGTCCTGAATCACCTCGCCAGTGGCAGATTTTAGAGGAGCGGTCTTCCTCTGGATTGGGCCGAAGGCCTGCTTGATGCCGTCATACATTCCCCTTACATTGCCTGTATCCGCTGCAGTCTGTATCTGGGAGCAGAGTTGGAGCCAATAGTTGTTGGCACATCGCCTGACATTCTGCTGCACTTTGCAGCGGACGGCCCGAAGGATCTGTAAGTTGCACTGACTTGGGCAGGCTTTATAGGCTGCCAATGCGTTTCTCTTCTCTTCGATGACAGGTGCCATCTCTTCCGAGTGAGCCTCGAACCAGTCTGCCGACCTGCTGGTCTTCTTGCCAAAGGTGGAAATGGCAGCGTTGAACACAGCGTCTCTGAAGTGCTCTCATCTTTTACAGGCAGTGACCCCAGCTGGGCCAGGGAGAGCTTCCTCGAGCACGTGCGCAAAATCTTCCACCTTGTCCTGGTTGCGGGTCTTGGTGGTGTCGATGCGAGGTCTGCCCGCCTTTTTCGAGTGATGAATCTTCTTTGGTTGCATCTTGACCCTGCTACATACCAGGGAGTGGTCGGTGTCACAGACAGCACTCTGGTAGCTACGCGTAATCTTGACGCTGGGTAGACTTGCACACCTGGTAAGAATCAGGTCAAGCTGGTGCCAGTGCTTGGATCTGGGGTGTCTCCAAGATACTCGGTGTTGAGGCTTTGTGCTGAAGAACGTGTTGGTGACACAAAGACCATGAAGGCAGCAGAGTTCTAGCAGGCGTTGCCCGTTCTCATTCATCCTTCCTATGCTGAATTGACCCAGGCAAGTGGGCCAAATGTTGTGCTCGGCACCTACTCTGGCGTTAAAGTCGCCGAGGATGAACAGTGGCTCCTTTACAGGGATTCTCGCTATGACTCTGTTGAGGTCATCGTAGAATTTTTCCTTTGTCTCTGCTGGAGAAGTCAGGGTTGGTGCATATGCACTAATTACATTGACTGGTCCTGTTTGGGAGTGCAGTTGCAGAGACAGAATTCGTTCGGTTTCCCCCGTCGGTGGCATAATGTGTCCCAACAGTGCATTCCTGACGGCAAATCCCACACCATGTTCTCTGGTCTCATCTGGAGGTTTTCCTTGCCAGAAGAAAGAGAAGGTCCTCTCTCTCACAGATCCTGATCCTGGGAGCCTGGTCTCTTGGAGAGCAACAATATCCATCTGCAGCTTGCTCAGCTCCCTATCGATGATTGCTGTTTTTCGGGCGTCATTGATTTCTTGCAGGTCGTCAGAGAAACCTGGTGTCAGTGTCCTGACATTCCATGTGCCCAGCTTTAGGGCAGTTGATATTTTCTTGTTTGGCTTGGTATTGCTTGGTGCAAAGTTGTCGGGCCGCTTGTCGGTTTTCACCCTAAACCCCACGCACCCAGTGAGGTTAACGGACCGTGGCGAGGCAACACCTTATTGGCTGGGGTTTGCCCAGCTTGAGGCGGGCGGTAGCTGCCCAGTGGGGCGCGATGACCCCTCCCACCGTCGGAAGCAACCCCTGGCGTCACACTCTTCGCCAATCGAGCAGAAGACTTAAAACCGGTAGACTGTCGCTTCCCGTGTTGGTTCGACGCTGTGAGGCGAAGCTGGAGTGTCCTCTCCAGGGCGCAAAGCCTGGGTAGGTAGATATGGAGGAGAAGCTGTTACCCATGCAGCAGGTCCCCCCTCTCCACGTTGCTGAAATTATCCAATAGAAAGGCAAATGCCAATACACATGGTTCCAGCAACGTCGCAGGAGCTGCCAGAACGAGGTCGACGTCAACAACGAACTGCCTTAGGGGCTCCAACTCCGGATTTTTCCTCGAGGTTGACTCCTGAAGCCTTTCCCAAAAAGGGGGTATGGCCGCAAGGCAGCGGAGGTTTAAAATCAGGGTTTTCCTTCCCCTAGATGGGCTGCCTTCCCAGGCTATCGAGTCCCATCTACCCGGAGCAGCTGGTTTTAAGGCGCCAGAGGCACGCCCTCGCCCCTTCTCCTGTCGGTAAAAGCAGTTCCGCCGGACTTAGACTAAGCCACCCGTGCCGGCCAGGAGTTGGACTTGGTTGTCAGAGGCTATTTGAGACGCTTGCCATATAGGAGCATTTTATAGGTCATGGGAGCTCGTCCCCCATTACCACCCCCTGGCTATGACAACCCCTTGGAACCATATATATATATATATATATATATATATATATATATATCTATATATATATATATATTATTAAATATGACCGAAAAAGTAAGATTAATAATTCTAACACGAATTTTCTCAATCTTTCGTACATTTCGCTTCACTGTTGGAGGTAAATCAAAAATCAATTCTCCAAAATTCATTTTTATTTCTAGTCTGACGCGACACGAGCGCGTTTCGTAAAACTTATTACATTTTCAAAGACTTTAGTTCACAAATACACAACTGAATAGAACTTACGCATCTCCGATTTTATATCTACATTTGAGTGAGGTGGAAGGGGTGATGTGGCATTAACACAAGACAGAACAAGATGTGGTATTAATAGGGTATTAATTTCATCAACACAAGACAGAACAAGAGTATTAATAGGGTATTAATTTCATCAACACAAGACAGAACACGAAACAATGGATATTGAATAGAAGTGTTTGTAGAAAGCCTATTGGTCCATATTTCTTGATGCTTCTATATTGGAGCGGAGTCTTGAGGTGGGTAGAATATAGTTGTGCAATAATTGGCTGTTGATTGCTGGTGTTGACTTCTTGATGTGTAGTGCCTCGCAAACGTCAAGCCGCCTGCTATCGCTGTATCTATCGATGATTTCTGTGTTGTTTACTAGGATTTCTCTGGCGATGGTTTGGTTGTGGGAAGAGATTATATGTTCCTTAATGGAGCCCTGTTGCTTATGCATCGTTAAACGCCTAGAAAGAGATGTTGTTGTCTTGCCTATATACTGTTTTTTTTTTGGAGCTTACAGTCCCCAAGAGGGCATTTGAAGGCATAGACGACGTTAGTCTCTTTTAAAGCGTTCTGTTTTGTGTCTGGAGAGTTTCTCATGAGTAGGCTGGCCGTTTTTCTGGTTTTATAGTAAATCGTCAGTTGTATCCTCTGATTTTTGTCTGTAGGGATAACGTTTCTATTAACAATATCTTTCAGGACCCTTTCCTCCTTCGGACCATGCAACCTCTGAAGAGACAACCGGTTCCAAGGGGTTGTCATAGCCAGGGGGTGGTAATGGGGGACGAGCTCCCATGACCTATAAAATGCTCCTATATGGCATGCGTCTCCAATAGCCTCTGACAACCAAGTCCAACTCCTGGCCTGCACGGGTGGCTTAGTCTTTAAGTCCGGCGGAACTGCTTTTACCGACAGGAGAAGGGGCGAGGGCGTGCCTCTGGCGCCTTAAAACCAGCTGCTCCGGGTAGATGGGACTCGATAGCCTGGGAAGGCAGCCCATCTAGGGGAAGGAAAACCCTGATTTTAAACCTCCGCTGCCTTGTCGCCATACCCATCTTTTGGGAAAGGCTTCAGGAGTCAACCTCGAGGAAAAATCCGGAGTTGGAGCCCCTAAGGCAGTTCGTTGTTGACGTCGACCTCGTTCTGGCAGCTCCTGCGACGTTGCTGGAACCATGTGTATTGGCATTTGCCTTTCTATTGGATAATTTCAGCAACGTGGAGAGGGGGGACCTGCTGCATGGGTAACAGCTTCTCCTCCATATCTACCTACCCAGGCTTTGCGCCCTGGAGAGGACACTCCAGCTTCGCCTCACAGCGTCGAACCAAGCAAGAAATCAATGACGCCCGAAAAACAGCAATCATCGATAGGGAGCTGAGCAAGCTGCAGATGGATATTGTTGCTCTCCAAGAGACCAGGCTCCCAGGATCAGGATCTGTGAGAGAGAGGACCTTCTCTTTCTTCTGGCAAGGAAAACCTCCAGATGAGACCAGAGAACATGGTGTGAGATTTGCCGTCAGGAATGCACTGTTGGGACACATTATGCCACCGATGGGGGAAACCGAACGAATTCTGTCTCTGCAACTGCACTCCCAAACAGGACCAGTCAATGTAATTAGTGCATATGCACCAACCCTGACTTCTCCAGCAGAGGCAAAGGAAAAATTCTACGATGACCTCAACAGAGTCATAGCGAGAATCCCTGTAAAGGAGCCACTGTTCATCCTCGGCGACTTTAACGCCAGAGTGGGTGCCGAGCACAACATTTGGCCCACTTGCCTGGGTCAATTCGGCATAGGGAGGATGAATGAGAACGGGCAACGTCTGCTAGAACTCTGCTGCCTTCATGGTCTTTGTGTCACCAACACGTTCTTCGGCACAAAGCCTCAACACCGAGTATCTTGGAGACACCCCAGATCCAAGCACTGGCACCAGCTTGACCTGATTCTTACCAGGCGTGCAAGTCTACCCAGCGTCAAGATTACGCGTAGCTACCAGAGTGCTGTCTGTGACACCGACCACTCCCTGGTATGTAGCAGGGTCAAGATGCAACCAAAGAAGATTCATCACTCGAAAAAGGCGGGCAGACCTCGCATCGACACCACCAAGACCCGCAACCAGGACAAGGTGGAAGATTTTGCACGCGTGCTCGAGGAAGCTCTCCCTGGCCCAGCTGGGGTCACTGCCTGTAAAAGATGGGAGCACTTCAGAGACGCTGTGTTCAACGCTGCCATTTCCACCTTTGGCAAGAAGACCAGCAGGTCGGCAGACTGGTTCGAGGCTCACTCGGAAGAGATGACACCTGTCATCGAAGAGAAGAGAAACGCATTGGCAGCCTACAAAGCCTGCCCAAGTCAGCGCAACTTACAGATCCTTCGGGCCGTCCGCTGCAAAGTGCAGCAGAGCGCCAGGCGATGTGCCAACAACTATTGGCTCCAACTCTGCTCCCAGATACAGACTGCAGCGGATACAGGCAATGTAAGGGGAATGTATGACGGCATCAAGCAGGCCCTCGGCCCAATCCAGAGGAAGACCGCTCCTCTGAAATCTGCCACTGGCGAGGTGATTCAGGACCAGACACTGCAGCTGAAGCGCTGGGTCGAGCACTACTCTGAGCTATACGCCAGGGACAATGTGGTCACCGAAGATGCCCTGAGCGCCATTGAGTGTCTGCCTGTGTTAATGGAGCTCGACAGTGAACCGACCCTGGAAGAACTCAGCGATGCCCTAGACTCCCTTGCTTCTGGTAAAGCTCCTGGCAAAGATGGCATTCCTGCTGAGACCTTGAAGTGCTGCAGAGGTAGCCTGCTCATGGAGCTGCATGAAATTCTCTGCCTCTGCTGGGAAGAAGGAGAGGTGCCACAG
>NW_025563215.1:17500-55271 GCF_020424385.1 Procambarus clarkii
GACGTCATGTAACATAACATAACAATTATGTTACGGCCCTACTGAGATGCAACCGGGTTCTTCTCTGATGTTATTAGATTTTGGGTATCCGGCCCCAAGTTAGTAGAGGCTTTCAAGGGGTGTGTTCCGTAACGCAAGTTAAATTAAAGGGGGAGGGATACAAATGTTCCAATTTATATATATATATATTCTCCATCACCACGAATAAATAAATATCAGTTACACGCGGGGGTTATAACTACACTATAATGTACAGAGTTGTCTTCCTCCGAAGACACTGGATGCTCCACGGTGCGCACTTTGGGTAGCCCTCTTTCCTTCTTCTGTGGCCCACGATGAATCCTCTATGATTCTCTTGGCGAATCTACCCTGGCCACAGGCCAGCCAAATCACAGTCCCACTGGGTGCTCCATCGTGGAGGCCTTCAACCACAATCCAGCCTGTAGCTGGCAGGTACCGATCAGCTCCACTGTGTAGGCCACTCCATGACCGATACTAGGGTTGCGAGCCCTAGGCAGGAGCCTCGTGTGACCCGCTGATCACTCTCCTCACTAAGCACCACAGTGGCTAGTCTCTTCCACCAGCCAGCCCCGGATAAGGCGATTCCTGATACTGCCACGTCACAGGCAGGCTAATACTCTCAACAGAGTTCGTCCAGGGGTGACTCACGGCTTCTTCAGCAGACTCGTGAAGAGACCTTGGCTGCCTTGGGTAGACTTTTGAATGAAAAGTTTAAGAATGAAATGAAATGAAATGAAAAGAATGAAAAGTTTAATATCATTAACTTTTAATGATATTAAAAGTTTAATTTTATATCATTAAACTTAGTATAGTGTATACATCAAGATAAGTTACCTTACATTGCACTGGTCTTTCACATCAGCTAAAGTTAATTAATATTTATCTTACCTTGTTCCAGACTTCCATCCACAGGGCACGACTAGCAGCTTCCAAATAATCTGGGTAGAGAAGGTCAATGGCTGTCAAAAAGCGGCTGGGAACAAGTGATCCTTTCACCATCAACTCATTAGCATCCTGAAAATTAATTAGAAAATTTCATCTCGTCAAATGTCTTATTTTAGGAAAAACTTTGCCAAAATGTAAAGTAAATCAGTTGTTCATTTTAAAAATGTATTGACAAATGTTTGACCATTTACAATCAACAAAATATAAAGTACATTGTGCATTTACATGATAAAAATAATACAGGAATAATAATACTTACTATTATTATTTAACTATCATTGAATTATGTGCACTGTACAGTACATCAAAATGAATGACAACAAAACTGAAAAGAAAAACCCTGCAAGAGGACAACGTAGCCAGGTGGAACAGAGCCGGCCGTTGTTATAGGTGAAACTAGGTGCGCAGTACCATGCGCCCCTACCAGTGCAAAAACTACCCCTTATCCCAAGGTAAACAAGGAAGGAAACCCCCTCAAAACACTCCGGGCTGTCAATCACCGAGCAGCAAAACACCAATATAGGTGGACCCAAGGTGGCTTGTGGAAGAGAACCCCAAGCCCCAAGGGCGGTACATACAGGGCACTCAGGGAAGGGACCCCTAAGCACATGCAGCCCCGAGTACCTGTGAATATCACATCCGGCTCGCACCCCACCGTAAGAGCAGTACTAGACCCAAGGCACAGCACAACACAGAGAATCTGGAGCCACACGACCATGCAACCTCACATTAGCCGTGGATCACCAGCGTGGGGTTCTGGGGGCTCCCCTTTTCCCCTGCGGGAGGGGGGAGCAGCGCAGACATGCGGCATGGCTCTTGTGATGTCATGCTCGTTTGCTCATCTTCATTTGGGGAGTTCTGTCCACTCATTTGTCTATTTTAGTCGTTTTACCTAGAATATATGTTTGTTTTTTGGAGCACTTACCTTTCTAGGTGGCAGTCCCAGTCGATGGCAGATATAGAATGCTCAAAATCCCATGTGCATTTCTATAGGCAATTGCACCTCGTGCCTCTCTAAGGGGGGCCAGGTTCTGGCTTGTGGTCCCTGGTAGGCCTAGAACTGCATTCACACTGACTGATGCCAAAGTCTAATGTTATACATATCAGCCTGAATAGCTCCGGGAAGCCGAAGGGGCTCCCTCCCCCAGAAAAACAGTTTTTCAAAAAAACAGCGTTGAATGTAATGAAACGCCATTTCCTGGGTGAGTCCCGGAGGCTCCCAGGAGCTATCCAGGCTGATATGGACATCCCTAACTGTGGCATCAGGCGATTTGGATGGAGTTCCAGGCCAACAGGGGACCATGAGGCAGAACCTGACCCCCTCAGAAAGGCATGGGGAGCAATAGCCTATAGAATGTACATGTGATTTTGGAGCATTCTATATCTGCCATCGACCGGGACAGGCACCCAGAAAGGTAAGCGCCACAAAACAATCCCCTATCATGGTTAAAAGCAACAAAAATAGACAAACGAGTGGATAGAACTTCCCAATTGGCAAATGAGCATGACGTCACACGAGCCGTGCCGCATGTCTGCCCAGCACCTCCCGACCCGGGAGGGGGAAGGGGGAGCCCCACACCCCTGCACCACCGATCCAACCTGCAGTTCCGAGTTTGGATATCAAAATACTCGAAAAAATCGCCGAACGTAGGGAGGGAGGGTTGCTGGGTAGCCTACGGGACTTACCCAGAAAATGGCATTTCATTACATTCAACGCTTGTTTTCTGGTGGGGGGTGAAGGGGTGGGAGCCCCTATGGCTCCCCGGAACTAATTCACCAAACACAAAATAAAGAAGGGGACTAACCCCAGGAGGCAGTCGGTGCTCCACACCTCAACTCGAAGTCGAGAAAGGCTGCAGCCGTCGACCCAAGCGACACACGCCCTACTAGGCCCAGGAATGTTAACGGGGTAGCGTGCAGCCAGGACCCTGTTCAACCGCCAAAAACCCTGTACCTCAATGTCAGCCCAGGGCATGTTACCAAAGACAGCAGCAAAAGCAGCAAACTTACTAACGTCAAGGGCATGGGGATAGATCGCTGCCGTCTAGACGTAAGAACCCTGTGAATGACCTGAGAGACCCATACCCGTGAACAGGGATGAAGAGAAACCGGATCAACCCAAAGTGTGTCCCCAGACACAGAAGCCGCAGCACACAAATAACGGCGGAGGGCCACGACCAGACACAACACATGATGCACCCTCGGCCTGACCAACCAATCAACAGCCACCAAAGGATCCCTCCGGAAACCAGTAGACTCATTCCTTGCCAGAAAAGAATGAGACAGCTGCAAATGAACAAGAAAGAGCTTCGGAAAACAAACCTGAACTGAATGGGCTTCAGCAAACCCAGCAAACACAAAACATTTTGAAAACTTTTCATTTTCCCTTAGGTGTATGAATAACTTGTCTTGAGAATGGTGCAGGAGAGTATTTAAGAAACTTTTACTCCAAAAATCCAAACATATATCTTTTATAATATATGTTTTTTTCTAAAACTACTTTGCTCCTAATGTATTACAAATAGTTTTTACATGTTTAAATATAAAATTTATGTTTTTTTTTTTTTGTAAAATTCATTAATACATTGTGAATGATAGTTAATGGTGGTATAAAACATTCAAAATACATTTAGTTATTCTATAATCAGATAAAATTAGTTTTCATAATTTTGCTAAAAATTGCACTTTTTACATAATTTGACTCCTCATGTATTACACTACAAACTAATATCAAGTTTAAATATAAAATTTATGTATTATTCCCTAAAATAATTTATATAAATTGTAAATGTTGCTTGACTGAGGTGTGAAACATTCTTATAACTTTTTGTTGTCTTATATATTGACATGTGCTTATTTTAACTGTCTCAAGTGAACAGTCCATCAAAAAACCAGCGTTGAATGTAATGAAACGCCATTTTCTGGGTGAGTCCCGGAGGCTCCCCGGAGCTATCCCAGGCTGATATGCTAATGTCAGACTTTGGAATCAGTCATGTGTATGGAGTTCTTAGGCCTACCGGGGACCACGGCCAGAACCGGGCCCCCTCAGAGAGGCAAGGGGAGCAATGGCCTATAGAAGCCCCCATGTAGTTGGAAGCATTCTATGTCTGCCATCGACCGGAACAGGCACCCAGAAAGGTAAGCGCCCCAAAACAAACCCCTATTCTGGTTAAAATTGCTACCAAAAACCGAACTAGTGGATAGAACTCCCCAACCGAAAACAAGCAAACTAGTGTGACGTCACACACTGCCGCGCCGCTGTCTGCGCAGCTCCCCCCTCCCAGGGAGGGTAAAGGGGGAGCCCCAGACCCCCCGCGCCGGCTACCCACACCTCAGTTCTTGAGGCTGGATGTCAAAAACGCGAAAAAACGCCGACCGGAGGGAAGGAGGGATGCCGGGGAGCCTCCGGGACTCACCCAGAAAATGGCGTTTCATTACATTCAACGCTGGTTTTCTGGGGGGAGCCCCGTCGGCTCCCTGGAGCTAACTACCCACAGACAGAAAAAGAGGGACTTACCCGGGAGGCGGTCGTCGCTCACCCCTCAACTCGAAGCCGAGACAACTGGCTGCAACCGCCGACCCAAAGCAACAGAGGCCCGACGAGGCCCAGGGACATTCACAAGGTAACGAGCAGCCAGGACCCTGTTCGACCGCCAAAATCCCCGCGCCCGAATATCAGACCAAGACATATTCCCAAAGATGGCAGCAAGAGCCGTGAACGTAAGAACGTCATGGGCACGGGGATAGACCGCAGGCTGGCTGGACCTAATAACCCTGTGGACGACCTGAGAGACCCGAACCCGCGAACAGGGAAGAAGGGAAACCGGATCAACCCACAGCGCGTCCCCGGACACAGAAGCTGTGGCGCGCAAATAACGATGAAGCGCCGCAACCGGACACAAAACATGATGCACCCCCGTCCTGACCAACCAAGCATCAACCACACATGGACCCCTCCGGAACGCAGCAGTCTCATTCTTCGCCAGAAAAGAAGGAAACGGCTGCAAACGAACAAAACTATCACCACGACCAAAAGAGCAGAAACCCCTGCGCCGGAGGAGAGCATGAAGCTCCCCTACCCGACCCCCAGAAGCCAAAGCCAACAAAAAAAGTGCCTTGGAAAAACAATCCTGGACCGAAGGGGCCACAACGAAACGAGGAGACGAAAGGAAAGCGAGCACTCTGTCCAAAGACCAGGACGGCTCAGGCGACGCATGAGCAAGCCGGAGGTGAAACAATGCACGAGACAGCTTGCGAAACAGCGCAGACGTAATATCGATACCGAAAGCAAGCTGAAGCGGCTCCGCCAGCGCTGCACGATACGAAGCGACAGTGTTAGGCATAAGATGACGGTCCTGAAACAACCACGAGAGGAAGGACAAAACCACCCGAACAGACAAGGAGCTAACACGACGAAGACGCAAAAAGAAACGAAAGGACCGCCAGGAAACTTCATACTGCCGCCGAGAAGAAGCCCTCAGGTGGGACACCAACAAGGAGGGCACCTGATCACCATAGAGATGATGATAGACTCGAGTCAAAAAAACCATACGCGAAGACTCGAGGAGAAGATCGAACCAGCTACGTGACGTACCGGCCCGATCTGCTGAAAGAGGCGGAGCCGCGGGAAAACCCTCGGGTTTGGACACCGAGCAACCAGCGCCTGAAACCTAGGCTGGGCTGGCCACCAAGGGGCCAGAAGGACAACTCTCCCCCGGTAAGTCTCTAAGCGAGTCAGGACCTGGAGCAACAGCCGAACTGGGTGAAAGAGGTACAGGAACCCCCACCTCGACCAGTCTAGCCAAAAGGCATCGACCCCGACGGCCTCGCAATCGGGGAAGGGCGCCGCATAAACAGGAAGACGCCGCGACCACGCCGACGCGAAGAGGTCCACTTCGGGGCGCCCGAACGTCTGACAAAGCCAACGGAAGGACTCGTAGTCGACCGTCCACTCCGTGGAGAGGGGAACGAAGCGAGACAGGGCGTCGGCCAAGACGTTGGACACGCCCCGTACGTGAACCGCCAGGAGAGCCAAACCCCGAGAACTCAGCAGACGAGTCACCCGAAGCGACCAACCCCAAAGAGACAGGGACCGCATCGAACCCCCGCGGTTCAGGCAATGAACCACCGGAGAGCAGTCCGAATGGAGCCGAATTGTCGATCCGCGGGCCACCCGAATTCTCCCCAGAGCAAACCACACTGCCGCGAACTCCCGCACCGTACTGTGAGCTCGACAGAAGGACGGATCCCAACGCCCCTGGCCGGCCTGGTGAGCACTGGTCACAAAACCCCAGCCGAGAGACGACGCATCCGTGTACACATCGAGCGAGGGCTCGGGCAGGCGCCAAGGCACTGAACCCCGAAAAACCCGAAGAGGAAGCCGGTGACGCAGCAACCGACGCAAGGCCCCCGGGGGTCGAACTCTGCGATCGCGAGAGAGGAGGAAGGGGGAACCCCGAAGGAACTAGAACAGCCGTCGAAGACAAACCCGACCCGGCGGGTAGACCACCAGCGTGAAGTTCAGGCTCCCGCACAGCCCCTCGAGCAACCGCCGGGTGACCCGAGGGCCCTCCAGAAACAGACAAAGGCGGGACCGCAGCCGCAGGAGAGACTCCGGAGGGAGAGACAAGGAGGCGGTTCGAGAGTCCCACACGAGACCCAGCCAAGTCCGAACCTGAGAGGGAACCAGATGGGACTTCCTCCAGTTCACCAAGAACCCGAACTCGGCGAGCTGGGAAACAACCAAATCCCTGGCTAGCAAGCAAGCTGACTGGCTGGCTGGGAGCCCAAACCAGCCAGTCGTCGAGGTAGGCCAACACCCGAACACCTAGGAGACGCAAACGAGCCACCACAACCCGTGTAAGGCGCGTGAACACACGAGGTGCCAGGTTCAACCCGAACGGGAGACAACGAAAGTGGTAACTCAGACGCCCCACAACAAAACCGAGCCAGTCCCTGAACCGCGGATGAATCGGGACATGCCAATAAGCGTCCCGGAGGTCCAGGGACACCATTCAAGCTCCCGGCTCCAAGAGGAGCCGAACCTGAGACAGCGTAGTCATCCGAAAGGAGGGGCAATGAACCCAGGGGTTCAGACGGGACAAGTCCAGAATGAACCGCAGGTCCGCACAGTCCCGTTTCGGAACCGGAAACAGACGGGAAACCCATCTGAGGGACGACGTCATTTCGACGACGCCCAAGCGTACCCACTCCAAGACGACTCGACAGAGCGCAGGGGAAGAAACCTGCCCTGCCAGCCCCGACCCCCCAAAGGGGGGAGGGGCCACCCAACGCCACCGCAGGCCGCGAGACACGACCCGAAAGGCCCACGAATCGTGGGACCAGGCGCGGGCGAACAGCGCAAGCCGCCCCCCCCCCCCATCGCCCCGTCAAGGGGGCAAACCGCGAAAGGGCCGGCGACCCTTACGAGACCCAGAACCCCGCACAGCGCGAACACCGCGCCGACCAGACGAGGGAGGGTCCGCAGGAGGAGCCAACCCCAAACCTGACACCAGAGGCCTACCACGACGAGAGGAACCCCAAGCCCTGGCACGACCTTCCCGGGAAGACCCACCCCGGGACCCCCGGAAAACCAACAAGTCCGACATCGGACGACAAGCCGCCGACGCAGCCTGAATAAACTGCGCCACGGCCGACTCCCCAAACAGGAGAGGACAAAAAGGTGAAGAACGCCTAAGAGCCAGAGCCCAAGCAGATTCCACGGAGGAACCCAGCACCGCCTGCCGACACATGAGATGGGAAGCATAGAACAGGGAAACCGCATCCCGCAAAATCGGCGTGAACAGCTTCAACAAGGCAGCCGACGAACGCGCAGCCGAGGACAAGGTGCCGGACCCCGAGACGGACCCAAGCGTCCCCACATCCTCCATGAGCCAATCTGAAGACAGCTCCAGGAGGGAAAAGAACCGCAAGGCCGAACACAAAAGGCCCCGGCGCGCAAGTCCTCCGCCACGAGCGCCGCCGAAAGGGAGGGAACCTGCACATGGAGCTGAATAACGCCCACATCGCGGGGAAGGGCAGGGGCAAACAAGCACTCATTCAGGTACTCAAGTTCACCCCCCAGGAAAACCTGAAGCACAGTGGAAGCTTCCCGCCACTCCAGCGTGCGGGAACGACAGAAGGAATGCCAGGAATCCAGACTAAACAAGGGGCAGTCTGCTAGCCAGGACGACTCCGGAACCTCGTAACGGAGCCAGAAAGGGAACGAAGTCCCAAACCTGAACGTGGACGGATCCATTTCCGAGGCATAATCCGGGTCACGCAGGAGGTAAGCTGCAAAGGCCGCTCGCACCACACCAGGTTGGATGCGATAAGCCGAAAACCTCCGGAAGGACGGAACCGACGTACCCGGGGGAACACGGAACCGAACCCGGGGAGGGGCCGACACCAAATCCAACTCGTACGCAGAGGGGGGAAAAGAAAACCCCACTCCTTGTAACAATAAGCCCCGCTCAGTGGGAACAAAAACCCAGGCGGGGTCCAGTGGGGCCCAAGGCCTCCAAGTCAGCCCCTCCCCAGCCTCGAGGTCCGTCACCACAGGACCCGAGGCCGAGTCCTCTCCCCCAGCCCCGACCCCACAAGATAAGGACGGAGCAGCCGGAAAAGCTGGAGGAAGGGGGGCCCACTGGTCAGACCCTGAAGCTTCGGCCGGGAGACAAGACTCGAATGCCTCTGCCACCCCCCGGGAAGGGCAACCCCCGAAGCTGCCCGAGTCTCGAGATCAAGTAACCCCTGCTCCGACCCCGAAACCCTCAGATGCTTCGGGGCCGGAAGCAGGGGCGGGGGACCAGAACGAACAGAAGGGGAAGGACGAGGAGGTGCGGACTGAACCAGGATCGAAGCGACCCCCACCCCCAAGTCCGGGTCTCGAAAAGCAAAGCGGGGCAGCCCCGGGGCATCCGGGGAAGCAACCAACCGAGCGCGTTGCAACAGACGAAACCTAGACTGCAACGCACGTGCCACCTGTACCCGAATAGAATCATCAGAGGATTGGGTAAATTGAGTCACAAGCAAGCAGCAACACTCACAGGACTCAGGGTCGAAAGTATCACCGACCCAACAGGCAGCGTGGCAGAGGCAAAAACAATGAGGGTCACCCTGAGACAAGGGGACCGAGCAACCCTCAAACTCGCACACAGCGAGTGGGGACTCCGGGGTCACATCCATCGGACCCACGCGCCCCCTAGGGGATTCCCAGGGTCCTGAGCGTTTACTTTAAGAGGACTCGCTCTCAGGTAGTCCCAGGCAGGGTGCTGCAAACCGGCGCCCAAAACTACCAAGCAAACTTCTAAAGCTGAACCCCAGGGAACACTCACGGGGACCTAGCAGGGGGCGCCACCGAGAACAGTGGAAGGGCAAAAACAAACTGAATAAAATGACAGAACCCCCCACCAGGCAAAAACAAAAACAAAAACAAAACCCCCGCAAGAGGACAGTGAACCCCAAGGAACAGAACCGGCCGCGATGTCGGGAAATACAAGCTGAGCAGCACCCTGCGCCCCTACCAGTGCAAACTGCCTCTTACCTGCCGGTAACAAGGGAGAACAGAACACCCAAGAGCCCAACAGGCGGCCGAAAAACCGAAAGGTAAAACGGACCAGCAGAGGCAGACCCCGAGGAGCCTGTGGAAGGTGGCCCCAAGCCCCAAGCCCCAAGGGCAGTACTTACAGGGCACCTAGGGAAGGCAGCCCTAGGCGCATGCAGCCCGAGTACTGAAGATAACTCCTGGCTCTCGCACCCACAAAACTAACACCACACGCAAAGCACAGTGCAGTAGCGACACCGGAGCCAGAGCACACGACCATCGCCTATAGCATCAGCCTCAAGAACTGAGGTGTGGGTAGCCGGCGCGGGGGGTCTGGGGCTCCCCCTTCCCCCTCCCTGGGAGGGGGGAGCTGCGCAGACAGCGGCGCGGCAGTGTGTGACGTCACACTAGTTTGCTTGTTTTCGGTTGGGGAGTTCTATCCACTAGTTCGGTTTTTGGTAGCAATTTTAACCAGAATAGGGGTTTGTTTTGGGGCGCTTACCTTTCTGGGTGCCTGTTCCGGTCGATGGCAGACATAGAATGCTTCCAACTACATGGGGGCTTCTATAGGCCATTGCTCCCCTTGCCTCTCTGAGGGGGCCCGGTTCTGGCCGTGGTCCCCGGTAGGCCTAAGAACTCCATACACATGACTGATGCCAAAGTCTGACATTAGCATATCAGCCTGGGATAGCTCCGGGGAGCCGACGGGGCTCCCCCCAGAAAAGAAGATTAACATTCGTCAACCCTTAAAATCTTACATTATCTTGCAGGTGCAAAATGTGCGTGTGTGTGTGTGTGTGTGTGAGTGTATGTGTGTGTGTGTGGTGTGTGTGTGTGTGTGTGTATGTGTGTATATATATATATATATATATATATATATATATATATATATATATATATATATATATATATATATATGTCGTACCTAGTAGCCAGAACGCACTTCTCGGCCTACTATGCAAGGCCCGATTTGCCTAATAAGCCAAGTTTTCCTGAATTATTATATTTTCTCAATTTTTTTTTGTTATGAGATGATAAAGCTACCCATTTCATTATGTATGAGGTCAATATTTTTTTATTGGAGTTAAAATTAGCGTAGATATATGACCAAACCTAACCAACCCTACCTAACCTAACCTAACCTATCTTTTTAGGTTAGGTTAGGTTAGGTAGCCGAAAAAGTTAGGTTAGGTTTGGTTAGGTAGGTTAGGTAGTCGAAAAACAATTAATTCATGAAAACTTGGCTTATTAGGCAAATCGGGCCTTGGATAGTAGGCAGAGAAGTGCGTTCTGGCTATTAGGTACGACATATATATATATATATATATATATATATATATATATATATATATATATATATATATATATATATATATATATATATATATATATATATATATTATATATATATATATATATATATATATATATATATATATATATATATATATATATATATATATATATATATATATATATATATATATATATATATATATATATATATATATATATATATATATATATATATATATATATATATATATATATATATATATATATATATATATATATATATATATATACACACAAAAAGTTAGGATAAAAATAAACCAGTAATATTTCTTTCATTATATTTTTTATTTAAATAACTGTATCAATACTTTTACAGCTGACAGGATTTGTTGTACCATACAGGTGCATTATTTGTTTAAAAAAAAATTTGGTTTATTGTTACACACAATGTTGCTACATAGCCTTCCCAGCTTGGTGCCTTCTTTTAATATTTACTTACTGGTTAATAAAGAAATAATAATAAATAAATTTTATTCAGGAAAAGTACATACAGTTGATTTACAAACATAATGTTGGATTTATAGACAGAGCTAGTACATACAATACCTAAAGCCAGTAATATTCATAGCATTTCGGGCAAGGTGTGGGGAAAAAACACTTAGACTAAAACTTAATAGTAATCGGGATTAGGTATAAATTGTGTTGAAAGAAGGAATAAAAAAAGTGGGGGGGGGGTAACATGTCTTTTTTTTATGTCTCACCCAGATTTAATTTCAAAATAAAACAAAACTAAATAAATTAGAAAAGGGTATGTAGAGCTAAGGTACACCCTTACTACTAGATGAACAGGTGCATTTGGTGATAGTAAATGATCCCATCAGGCAGGGATCACCTTCTCTCATATTTCATGTTCACCAGTGTTTATTTACTTAATAACTATGGGTATAATATCTTGCTATTATAAAACTAATTCTACTATCATAAAAGACATATTTACTTTAAGTTTCAAGCAGAGAATGCATATATAACTAACACGAAGGACTCCTCTTCGCGAGATTTGCAAGCTATAACATTTTGGTCATGTTCCAAAATCTTAAAATCGATCCCAGTGTTATGTAGTAGAGAAAATTTTAGTTATATCCAGTTTACGTAAAGGTGCGAGTGGTCGACACCACACTTAGATCCCGGACCAAACTTACGAAGGTTTTTCGACCTAGTGTAGCTACCTGAATACCGACGTAGCCGCCACGAAGGCGCTAAGAAGGAAAACATTTGTAGCTAAGAAGAAAAACCTTCGTAAGTACCTTCGTGAATCTGGCCCCTGCTCCTTACACCTATCTTCATTACATTGCATTTGCTTGGGTTAAACTCTAACAACCATTTGTTCGACCATTCCTGCAGCTTGTCCAGGTCTTCTTGAAGCCTCAAGCTGTCCTCCTCTGTCTTAATCCTTCTCATAATTTTGGCGTCGTCAGCAAACATTGAGAGGAATGAGTCAATGCCCTCTGGGAGATCATTTACTTCATGATCAGATCATGTATGGGTGTGTGTTTGTGTGCGTGAGGCTGTGAGTGTGTGTGTTTGGCTGTACTCATCTAGTTGCGCTTGTGGGGGTTGAGCTCAGGCTCTTGGGACCCGTCTCTCAACCGTCAATCAACTGATGTACAGATTCATATCTATATCATATCTATATTTGAAACTGTGTATGGAGTCAGCCTCCATCACATCACTTCCTAATGCATTCACCACCCGCGGTGTGTTGGCGTGTTGTATAGTGGTGTGGTGTATATTGGTGTGGTGTATAGTGTCGTGGTGTTTACGGGTGTGGTGTATAGTGTCGTGGTGTATAGTATCGTGGAGTATAGTGTCGTGGTGTATAGTGTCGTGGAGTATAGTGTCGTGGAGTATTCTGTCGTGGAGTATAGTGTCGTGGTGCATAGTGTCGTGGAGTATAGTGTCGTGGTGTATAGTGTCGTGGTGTATAGTGTCATGGTCTATATTGTCGTGGTGTATAGTGTGGAGTATAGTGTCGTGGTGTATAGTGTCGGGGAGTACGGTGTCGTTGAGTATAGTGTATTGGAGTATAGCATCGTGGTGAATAGTGTCGTTGATTATAGTGTCGTGGAGTATAGTGTCATGGTGAATAGTGTCGTGGAGTATAGTGTCATGGAGTATAGTGTTGTGGTGTATAGTGGCGGGGTGTATAGTGTCGTGGAGTATAGTGTCGTGGTGTATTGTGTTGTGAAGTATAGTGTTGAGGTGTATAGTGGCATGGTGTATAGTGTCGTGGAGAACAGAGTCGTGGAGTATAGTGACGTGGTGTATAGTGTCGTTGAGCATAGTGTTGTGGTGTATAGTGTCATGGTGTATAGTGTCGTGGTGTATAGTGTCGTGGTGTATAGTGTCGTGGAGTATAGTGTCGTGGAGTATAGTGTCGTGGTGTATAGTGTCGAGGTGCATAATGGCGTTGTATATAGTGTCGTGGAGTATAGTGTCGTGGTGTATAGAGTCATGGAGTATAGTTTCGTGGAGTACATAGTGTCGTGGAGTATAGTGTCGTGGAGTATAGTGTCATGGTGCATAGTGTCGTGGTGTATAGTGTCATGGTGTATAGTGTCGTGGTGTATAGTGTCGAGGTGTATAGTGGAGTATATTGCCGTGGAGTATAGTGCCGTGGAGTATAGTGTCATGGTGTATAATGGCATGGTGTATAGTGTCGTGGAGTATAGTGTCGTGGAGAATAGTGTCGTGGTGTATAGTGTCATGGTGTAAAGTGTCGTGGAGTATAGTGTCGGTGTATAGTGTCGTGGTGTATAGTATCGTGGTGTATAGTGTCGTGGTGTATAGTGTCGTGGAGTATAGTGTCGTGGAGTATACTGTCATGGTGTATAGTGTTGTGGTGAAAAGTGTTGTGGTGTATAATGTCGTTGTGTATAGTATAGTGGTATATAGTGTTGTGGTGAATAGTGTCGTGGTGTATTGTGTCGTGGTGGATAGTGTGTGGTGTATAGTGCATGGTGTATAGTGTCATGGTGTATAGTGTCGTTGTGTATAGTGTTGTAGTGTGTAGTGTCGTGGAGTATAGTGTCGTGGTGTAGTGTAATGGTGTATAGTGCATGGTGTATAATGTGGTGTATAGTGCGTGGTAGTAGTAGGGATGACGACGTATGCGCTTCATTGGATTTTGGGCAAAAGAGGACGATATGTCGTCAGGGGTTTGTGGTAAATTTGGCCAGTCACAGATTTGGAATTAAGGAATTCTTATGAGAAAAATAATTTCAGAGATTTTAGAAGTTTGTTAAGAGTTCTTACGATGAAAATAAGTAGGAAAATCTTAGAAAAATTCAGGAAAAAATCCCCTTTAAGACACATCATTTCCAGGTAAACTCTACTGACACCTTTTGCCTGTTTTCAAAATCGCATAGTTTTTCAAAGAGCATTTTCTGAGAATATGTTCACAGAAGTTTTGTTAAGGAAAACAAACATCTTAGCCAAGACATTTAAGACCGAAAATTAGTCAGAGTCCAGTTTAAGTTCAAAATTCCTGAGAGTCCAGTTTTACCCTGGAAATTAACAGAGTCCTGTAGTCGACAAAAATTAGTCAGAGTCCAGTTTTTACCAAAAATTAGGCAGAGTACATTTCATTACCCAAAATTAATCAGAGTCCCATTGAAGACCCAAATTTGTCAAGAGACCACATTTTCGCTACTAATATCCCAATTTTAGTCTAATTTTAAACAGTCATATTTCAGACGTATTAAATAAGATCCGAACAATTACTGAGTTCTAGCTCCTGTTCCCGCTTTAACCCCCTCTCATAACATCTTTACTAACAGACTAATCCCCCTGAAATTTTACACAGTCACATTTCAGACGTAGCAAATATGATCCAAACAATTACCAAGTTTTAGCTCCTGTCCTCAGCCTTAGTTTATCCCCGTAACTTCTTTACTAACAGACTAATTTCCCGGAAATTTATACCCAGTGTATTTCAGACGTCGTACAATACAACAATTTAGTTACCGAGTTCCAGTCTTGGCCCCCTCCCTAGTTCCCTCCCGTATCATCGTTAATAATCAATCAGTATTCCTGAAATTTAAACCTGCCATACTTCTAACTGAGTAAGTAAATATGTCACATTTACCGAGCTCTAGCTCTTGTCATTCACCTTAGCTCTATCTCGTATCTTCGTTAATAACCCATCAATTCTCCTGAAATCTAAACCCACTGTATTTCAGACATAGTAAATAAGAATAAAATAATTATCAAGCTCTAGCTCATGTCCCACACCTGAGTTCATTTGTACAAGTTCTCTACTAACAGACTAATTTTCCCTGAAATTTGTAACTGTGGTATTTTCAGACATAGTAAAATAGTTCCGAACAATCACCGAACTCTAGTTCACGTCCGTTGCCTTAGCTCATTTGTACATGTTCTTTATTTTCAGACAAATTCCCCTGAAATTTAAGATCACTATATTTCTAACATAGTAAAATAGATCAAGACATTAACCGAGTTTCAGCTCATGTCCTCCACCTTAGTTCAATGTTTATCAAAATTATTTCAGATCAAACCCCTCTCCAGTCTATCAAAAGTAAACATCTTGGCCTTTAATACCCTTTTTGTACTCAGCTATGTAATATTTACACGGTCATATAACACCTTACCTTCATTACCTTTTGTTTACCCAAGTAAGCAATAATCACACGGTCAAAAAATCGCACCTTTTCCCATCCCTCCCTTACCTTCCCTTCCTTTACCTCCCCCAATACCCTTTCACCCTTCATCTCACCCTCACCCCCTACTCCCCCTTACCTTCTCATCCTTTACCTCCCCTTCAACTCTCCCATTTCCCAACTTATCCAAACCTTCATTAATCCTACTGTATTTATATATTTTCTCTATATTCACCGTGTTCTTCACATTCTTTTCCATGTTTTCTGCATTCACTCCGTGTTCAGCAAGTATTCACAGCATGTTCAGTTCATATTTTTTCTCCATTTATTCTCTGTTTTCTGCCATTTCCCCGTATGTTCACTGTGTTCTTTGTCATGATTTTTCATGTACATCATATGTTCTCTGAACAACTTTTATACTCAATATTCATGTTCTCAATGTTCTTAGCTTGTTCTATACATGTTCAGTGTTCATTCTTTGTATTCCCTATGTTCCTTATCATGTCTTCATGTTCTCTAAGTTCATATTCCCCTTATGTTCACTGTGTTCATCAGCTTTTCTTACATGTTTTCTGTGTTCCCCATATGTTCACTATGTTCTTCGCATTCTCTTACATGTTCTATGTGTTCTCTCATGTTCTCATACATATTCTTTTAAAATAAAATGTACCATTGTTTCTTCCGTTCAGTAACTAGTTCTTTGTCAAATATTATCAACAGGAATACAGTTCCCCCAAAACAAATTTAGTCACTCAGTTTTATTTGCAAAACTACGTCAGAGTAATTCTCGTAGCCAACATAATATTTCTTAAAAACACTGTTCTTAAACAAATCTACAATTTATTCACTACCAAATTTACAAAGAAAAACTTTTATCGTTTTTAACTAAACGTATTCGTCAATCAACTGAAATAGTCATTTTCATCAAGTTTTCTGTTCGTTTCTTAACTAACATACCACTTCTCTCAACTGAAAATAGTCAAGTGTAGCCTCTTTCCAACATCGTTCTTAACTAAAGTAAACTTTCACTTCTCTACAAATAGTCAAATGTAACTTCGTTCAATACTGTTCTTAACAGCCATTATGTTTTGTCAAGTAAGAAAAAATAACGAAAGATATCTTTCGTCGCTGTTCTTAACTTACATTATACTTTGTGGAGCACAAAAATAGTCACTGTCATCATATTTTTTTGTCTTTCCTCAACTAAAAATAGTCAAATAGAACATCGTTCTACACTTTTGTAACTATCAGTATACTTCAAGGAGTAAGAAAAATAGTAAAGGACGCTCTTTGATACATCAAGGACACAATCAAAGACACACTCAAAATCGTCAAATACTACTCATGTCCTCAAAAGTTAATCTCAGGCATCTTCATCCGTGAAAGTTATTCTCAGAGCTACTAAAAGTTATTCTCAGAGACATCAAAGTTATGCTCAGAGACATCAGAGTCATCAAAAGTTATTCTCAGAGCTACCAAAAGGTAATCTCAGACATCTTCGTCCATAAAAGTTATTCTCAAAGACATCTAAAGTTATTCTCAGAGACATCAAAGTTATTTTCAGAGACATCAAAGTTATTCTCAGAGTCATCAAAAGTTATTATCAAAGCTACCGAAAGTTATTCTCAGAGTCATCAAAAGTATTCCCAGAATCATCAAAGTTGTTGCAAGAGACATTAAAAATTAATCTCAATCATCAAAGGTATTCTAAGATCAAAAGTTAATCTCAGTACTATCAACGTTGTTCTGTAAGATATCTTCGCTCGTCAAAGTTATTCTCAGAGTCATCAAATTTATTCTCAAAGCCATCAAACTTGTTCACAAAGTCATCAAAGTTAATCTCTAAGTCATCAAAGTTATTCCCAGAGACATTAGAAATTAATCTCAGTCATCAAAAAGTTAATCTCAGTCATCAAATGTTATTCTCTAAGTAATCTTTCGTTCATCAGAGAAGCTTTCTAAGACATCTTCGTTAATCTAAGAAGTTCTCTAAGACATCAATGTTGTTCTCTAAGACATCAAAGTTGTTCTCTAAGACATCAAAGTTAATCTCAGAGCTATTAAAGTTGTTCTATAAGATATCTTCGTTCAACAAAGTTATTCCCAGAGTAATCTCTAACTCAACTTCGTTCATCAAAAGTTGTTCTCTAAGACACCTTCGTTCATCAAAGAAACTCTCCTTCGATACATCAAGGACACAATCACAATCAAAGACGTCAATATTTTTTTCTAAGACATCTTCAGTCATAAAATTTGTCTCCAAAAATATATCTAGTTCCGCTTTTCATATCAAACCTGCACTTCTGTTAAAATATATTTTCTTAGTCACTTTACCTTAAAACTGTTCTCTGAACAACAATGCATAAACCTACCTAACCTATCCTCCCCACCTAATGTTACTTACCTATCTTGAGTTTATCTTGAGATGATTTCGGGGCTTTTTAGTGTCCCCGTGGCCCGGTCCTCGACCAGGCCTCCAACCCTAGAAAGCAGCCTGTGACAGCTGACTAACACCCAGGTACCTATTTTACTGCTAGGTAACAGGGGCATAGGGTGAAAGAAACTCTGCCAATTGTTTCTCGCCGGCGCCTGGGATCGAACCCAGGACCACAGGATCACAAGTCCAGCGTGCTGTCCGCTCGGCCGACCGGCTGCCCTAACATAAGGTTCCTAAACCTAACCTAGCTTACTTAACTTAACCTAACTTAACCTATCCTACCTTACATAATCTACCTTTCCTAACTTAAGTAACCTAATCTGCATAACCTAACCTAACCTAACCTAACTTACCTAACCTAACTTACCTAACCTAACTTATCTTATCTAACCTAACCTAACTTACCTAACCTAGCTTACATAACCTAACTTAACTTACCTATCCTAACTTATCTAACCTAACCTAACTTACCTTACCTAACTTACCTAACCTAACTACCTAAGTAAGTAAGTAATTATCAAAAGAAGGCACCAAACCGGGAAGGCTATGTAGCACCATCAAATACGCAAAATAATCAGAGGGCGCTAAATATCACCAAGGATGCCAATACGAGAACAAAAACGCATAAGGCGAACGATATCAAAAGTATCCGAGTCACCAAGAATTCTATCGAGGGACAGGTGACCGCGAGGGGCGGTCGGAAAGCAAGACACACGCTCGTCCTGGAAGTCAGGACATTCAAGAAGGACATGCACGACCGTAAGAGGGACAATGCAACTAGGACAATAAGGAGCAGGGCGGCGCTCCATCAAGTGACCATGGGTTAAGCGAGTATGGCCAATACGCAACCTCGCCAGAGCTGTTTCCCACCGCCGGTTACGGTGGAAGGAGGACGGCCACGAGGAAACACAACATTTAAGAGTACGTAGCTTGTTACCAGTAACAGACAACCAAGAAGCCTGCCAACGGGTAAGAACTGAGGAATGGATAACTGGGTAAAAGTCGGAATACGGAATGCCTTTACGAGAGATGGGACAAGAGCGGACAGCTTCCTTAGCGGCAGCATCCGCACGCTCATTTAAAGACACACCAATATGGCTGGGAACCCAACAAAACTCAACCGACTTAAATTTACTGTGAACGAGAAACAGCCAATGCTGGATCTCGACAACTACTGGATGAACCGGATTAAAGGACCCGAGAGCCATGAGGGCACTACGAGAGTCAACAACAACCACAAAGGAAGACTGACAACGAGAAAGCAGGAGACGAAGAGCATAGAGAATAGCATAAAGTTCTGCTGTAAAGATGCTAGTCTCCGGAGGCAAGCGACACATATAAGTGCGATCAGGAAAAACAACAGAGTAGCCAACACCGTCCGCTGACTTAGACCCATCGGTGAAGACAGAAACGGAGCGGGAGTGAGAAGAAAAGTGCTCGAGGAAAAGGCGTTTTAGAACCGTAGGAGGGGTAAAAGCTTTAGTGATACGGGTCAAGGAAGTACAAAACCGCGGAAGAGGGACCCTCCACGGGGGCAAAGAAGGAACAACACGAGGAGAAACATCAGAAATAGGAACGGAGAGAGAATCCTGTAGGCGAGATAACCGGACAGAAAGAGGGAGGTGGTGAAGAGGAACAGGAACCGCAGGAGGGGTAAAAGTTAAAGCACGACAGAGGCGAGAGGAAGGATGTTGCAAGGACCGCGCAAGATAGCGAAGACAGTATAGCGATCACGGCGGTCCTGGAGAGACAGGAAGCCAGTGTCAACATACAAGCTAAGGATGGGAGTCGAACGAAAGGCACCAGAACTGAGGCGCAACCCAGTATGGTGCAAAGCATCAAGACGGCGAAGAGTAGAAGGAGAAGCAGACGAGTAAGCAGGGCAACCATAATCGAGCTTAGACAGGACGAGAGAGGAATGTAAAGCAAGGAGAGTGCGCCTATCTGCCCCCCAAGAAGTATGGGACAAGACCCGAAGGAGGGTAAGGGCCTTAGAGCACTCAACACGGAGGTAAGAGATATGGGGAGACCAAGACAAACGAGTGTCAAGGAATAACCCCAAAAGCTTCGCGGAATCTTTGTATTCAAGGGGATGACCATAAAGTGACAAAGAGGGACGAAGAACAACCCGTTTCCGCGTAAAAGTCATGGCACAAGTCTTAGAAGTAGAGAACTTGAAGCCATGACCTGTGGCCCAAGACGACACGGCATCAATTGCAAGTTGAAGCCGGCGTTGAAGGAGAGGCGAATCATCACCCTGACAACAAAGGGTAAGATCATCGACATAGAGAGCGGAGAAGACACCAGAAGGAAGAGAGGAAAGAAGACCATTGAGGGCAACAAGAAAAAGAGTAGTGCTCAGAACACTACCCTGGGGCACACCTTCGTATTGCTGAAAAGAGGGAGAGAGAGCGGTACCAAGGCGCACCCGAAAGGAACGACGAGAGAGGAAGCTGCGGAGAAAGAGAGGGAGATGACCACGAAGGCCAAAAGAATGAAGTTGAGACAGGATATGATAACGCCAAGTGGTGTCGTAAGCCTTTTCTAGGTCAAAAAGGACGGCAACAACGGAGGTCTTCGCAGCAAAAGCAGTACGAATATAGACCTCCAAGTTCACCAGGACATCTGTCGTGCTGCGGCACTTGCGGAAACCAAATTGAGAAGGGGAGAGGAGGTGATGGTGTTCCAGGAACCACATCAGACGAACGTTAACCATACGTTCAAAGAGTTTGCAGACACAACTTGTGAGAGCAATAGGGCGAAAGTCCTTAGGGGAAGTACCCAGAGACCCCGGTTTGCGAACAGGGAGGACAACGGCATCGAGCCAGTCCTCAGGGACTGACGACGACTCCCAGATCCGATTATACAGACTCAGTAAATACTGAGACGTGCTCGGAGGGAGATGGCGAAGCATCTCATAATGAATACCATCGGAGCCCGCCGCCGTAGAACCGCAGAGGGCCAGGGCAGAACGAAGTTCAGAGAGAGAGAAGGGATCATTATAGGGAAGCTGAAGATGAGTGCAGAAATCTAAAGGACGAGACTCAAGGACAGGTTTACGAAGAAGGAAAGATTGGGGAAGATGAAGACCAGAGCTAACAGAAGAAAAATGGGAACCCAGTTCGGAAGCGACCTGCAACGGGTCCGCCACAAGAGTATCATGGAGGTGAAGGACCGGTGAAACATCGGGAACGAACTTACCCGCTATCTTGCGGATACGCTTCCAGATCTGGGCCAGAGGGGTCTCGGACGTAATTGTTGAGACATAAGATGCCCAACATTCACGTTTAGCCGTACGGATGGCCCTACGGGCCACCGCACTCGCTTTCCGAAAGAAAAGAAAAGAATCGGTCGTCTGCCTACGGCGGTGCCTCTTCCAGGCTGCACGCTTACAGCAGACAGCCCGAGCACAGTCCGCAGTCCACCAGGGAACGCACTTCCGTGGACCCCGAGAGGAAGAGCGAGGAATAGAGCGGAGGGCAGCGTTGAAGACAGTGTCATGAAAAAGGAGGAGAGCGCGAGAGAGAGGCAGAAGGGAGAGCAGCACTGAGGGTAAATAGGGTCCAGTCTGCCTTAGCAAACTGCCACCTAGGGAAAGAGAGGGAAGGGCGAAAAGAGAAAAAGGAAACCAGGATGGTGAAATGATCACTTCCATGGAGGTCATCAAGAACCTGCCACGTGAAATCTAAGTAAAGAGAAGAAGAGCAGAGAGAAAGATCAAGACAAGAAAGGGTGCGAGTCCGAGAGTCCAAATGAGTGGGCTCACCAGAATTCAGAAGAGACAGGGAAGAAGAGAGGAGAAACGGCTCAAGGAGGCGACCCCGGGTATTCGTCAGAACGTCACCCCAAAGAGAATGACGACAATTGAAGTCACCCAGCAGGAGCACAGGCTCCGGCAAGGAGTCCAGGAGGTGTTTCAAATCAGGAAGAGAGAGCGGGACACTCGGGGGGAGATAAATGGAACAAACTGTGTACCATTTCCCCACAAAGATACGAGCAGCAGAACAATGGAGAGGCGAAGGAAAAAGTAAAGGAACAAAGGGAACATCAGCCCGAATCAAAAGAGCAGAAGAATTAGAAGCCCCAGCAATGGCTGGGGGGGGGGAGAGAAAGGAATAGCCACGAAAACGACCAGGACGAGCACCAAGCATTGGCTCCTGGAGACAGACACAAAGGGGCGAAAACCGCGAAATCAGAAGTTGGAGTTCGAGGAAATTGGCGTAATAACCTCGAACGTTCCATTGAAGAATGGACAACGACGAGAAGAGAGAGGACAAAAACAGAGAACAAGGAAGAAACAAAGGCGAAAGACCAACAGAGCACGTTAAAGAATATCAGGGTCGGGATCAGGGTCAGCAAAGTCAGGGTTAGGGGGCATGGGTAAACTGAGCAAAGACGGAGGGAAGGAAACGGGAGAACAGAGCAGAGGTGGGCGGGCAGGGTCTGGAGGAGGAGGAGGAAGAGGAGGAGACAACGGAGAGGAGCCGTCAAGGACAGCAGCAGGAGGAGGGGGAGTAGAAAGAGGGGAGCGCACCCCAGCAAGAGCAGCAACCGAAAGGGAAGCAGGGGCCAAAGAAACCTCCATAGCAGGAACAGGGGGCGCAAGCACTGAAACGGGAGGGGAAGGAGCAACAGAGCCAGAAGGAGGAGCTGAGGAAGAAAGCGAAGCCTTCTTACCCGCCGGGGAAGAGGAAGGAGAGGAGCCAGGCTTACGCTTCTGACTTAAAGAGACTGGTGTCCCAGCAACTACGTACCGGGCAACGGATTCCAGTGTCTCAACAGGAGAAGCCGAACGAGAGCACACACGACGGCCGTTAGGAGAGCGATGGACATCCGCCCGCACCGACAGGCGGTGGGGAGAGCCAATAGATGGAGGAAGAGGATGGGGAGGAGGATCGGAGGGGGACGAGGAAGAAGACACAGAAGACACGACAGACCGGGTAGAAGGAAGGGGAACCCCAGACAGAGGACCAGGAGGAGGATCCTTCGGGAGAGAACCCAAAGGAACAGAGGAGGGGGCAGTGGGCGCATCAGGGTCCAAGGCCCGGAAACGGTTGTGAGCTTGAGGAAGGCGGGAAGGACGAGGAGAGGAAGAGCGCAACACGCGAGCATAAGAGATATTAGCATAAGGCGGGAGCCGGCGAACCTGGCGCCTCGCCTCAGGAAAAGATAAACGCTCCCGGTGCTTCAGGTTGAGGACGGCTGCCTCAAGCTTGTAATGGACACACACACGGGAGAAGGTAGGATGGGCCTCACCGCAGTTGAGGCAACGAGCCTGGGAAGAAGTGCACTCCGACTTAGAGTGACCCTCGCCACCACACAAAGGACAGAGAGAGACAGTCCCGGAGCAGCGGAGGGCACCATGCCCAAACCTCCAGCACTTGTTGCAGAGCCGAGGAGAAGGAATGTACTCCTGGACAGAGCACCTGGCACCAGCAAGAATGACAGAGGGTGGAAGGGTCCTACCATCAAAGGTAATCTTCACAACCCGGAGGGGTTGACGGCGACTACCACGAGGGGGACGAGTAAACGTGTCCACCTGGAGAATAGAATGGCCCTGGGCAGCGAGGATATGGCGAATATCGTCGTGGCAGTCGCGCAGGTCCCGAACACCGGTTGCAACATGGGGCGGGAGCAAAATAGTGCCAACACTGGCATTGAATTGAGCGTTCTTCGAGACCCGAACGGGGGTCTCGCCAAGGCAGGATAAGGCAGCCAAGCGGGAAGCAGCATCCTGAGAAGGAGCAGCAACGACACGTGTACCGAGACGAGTGGTGTTGAAAGTAATGGAGGCATCCACGGAATCAATGAGATGTCGATGAAGGGAGAAATCGTCAGGAGGCGCAGAATCAAGAGGGAGGAGATCAAAATATTTGGCCCACGAAGCGGGACCAAACAAGGCTTGATAGGTAGCAGAACTGGAAGGAATCGAGCGAGGGCGGCCGTGACGAGGACGGCGGTGAGAACCCCCAGAGAGAGAGGGGTTAAAAGGCGCAGTAGTTACAACTAGAGAAGGAGCCGCGCCAGGGGACGAGGTAGTCACCACTGGGGGCTTGGGGCTCGACCCAACCACAGAGGAGGGAGGGGAGCCAGGGGAAGGAGTCAGAGAGGCCAAAGGAGGAGCAAGGCCGGGGCCCAATGCAGCGGAGGCTACAGAGCCCGGTCTTCCAATACAGACCGACTCGGGGGCTTGGTCGCCCACCCCACGAGCCTGAAAAGGTAAGCCAGAAGCAGCCGAAACAGGGGTTATCATCTTGACGAAATTAAGAATTCACTCACGAATGTGCCCCCACACCCACCATGGAGCCACAATTAGAGGCAGGACACCCAACAAGAAGCTATCGCCGATCTTGTCGGGGCCTCCTAGGGGTGCGTCGTGAGTATACGCCCCACAAACGCCACCTTAAGAAACCGACAGTCCGTCGAGATCGGGTTCAGTGACGAAGTGGGGATTGACAATAAAAGGTTCCCCTCGCTCTCGACGTCGGGTACTGCAGTTCTACGGGTGCATGAGTATGCCTCCTCAAGCACCCGGGCGTCAAAATAGAAGAAGTCCATGGAAGAACCAGAACGAGCAAAAGGTCGGCAGGAAACGGCAAGCAGATAGGAGAAGAGGGGGGAGAAAAACGAAACAGAAGGAAAAGGAAAAGGTGCCCAGCAGAATTGGAGAGGACGGCAGCAGGAGCACAAGGCTAGAAAAGGACAGAGGACTGTCCTAAGGAGCATCACACTCCAGCAGCCGCCCACGAAGCCCCCACACGGCGACAACGAGCTGAGCGGGGAGGGGGCCCTAACTACCTAACCTAACCTAACTTACCCAACCTAACTTACCTTACCTAACCTAACTTACCTTACCTAGAATACATAACCTAACCTAACTTAATGTAAATTACCTAACTTAACCTAACTTAACGTAAATTACCTAACTTAACCTAACCTATCCTAACCTAATCTAACTTAACCTAACTTAACTAACCTAACCTAACTTAACTAACCTAACCTAACTTAAAGTAAATTACCTAACCTAATCTAACTTGCATAACCTAACCTAATCTTACCTATCCTAACTTAACCCAACCCAACCTAACCTAATTTGCCTAACCTAACTTACCTAACCTAACTTAACTAACCTAACCTAACCTGTCTTACCCAACCTAACCTAACTTAGCCAACCGAACCTAACCTAACCTAACATAACTAAACGTAAATTACCTAACTTAACCTAACCTAACCAAATCTAACCTAACTTGCCTTACCTAACCTAACCTAACATAACTTACATAACCTAACTTACCCAAACTGACATAACTAACTTACCTAGTCCAACTCACCCAACCAGACATGACCTAACTTACATGAATATTCCTGCTTGTCTTTTGTGTTTCGTCAATCAATATCTCATATTCATTTGTTCATTTCAATAGTTAATTTCTCAAATGGTCATTTTCGCATTTCAAGTGCTATTTGTTAAAGATTGGGTTACCTTGAGATATCTTGAGATGATTTCGGGGCTTTTAGTGTCCCCGCGGCCCGGTCCTCGACCAGGCCTCCAATTTATTTAAATCATTTATTTATTTAAGAATAAAGGGTATTTAAGCATTTCAAAGGATTTTTGTTATATATGGGCATTTACTCATTTCAAGGGTTAATCTCTCAAATGGTCATTTTTGCACTTCAAGGGTTATTTGTTAAAGTACATCAAGTTGCTCATAAGTTGTATTTATTATGTTATTCTTATTTCCCCCCCCCCCTTAACCTAACCTCTTTAATCTTAGTGTATTCATTATGTTTGTTATCATTTCTTCTTATTCCCCAACCCTTTAACTTAACCATTCAGATGTAGTTTATTTGTTTATTGTGTTTTGATGTATTTATTGAATATATTAACCTTTTCCTAACCTTTCAGATGTAGTTTTGTTTCTCCTTTTTGTATATTTTACCCAAACCCACCATCCCACTTAACCTTCCTTCCTTCTTTTACTTTGTTTTCACATATAAGTTCTCCTACTCCTTCTATCTCCCTTCTCTCTCTCCTCCTCCATCTCTTTCCATCCTCCTCCCTCTCTCTCCCTCATTCTCTCTCTTCTTCCCCCTCTCTCTCACTCATTTGCTCCCATGCTCTCATTCTCTCTCCTTTGCTCCAATGCTCTCTCACTCTCTCATTCTCTCTCTTCTTTGCTCCCATGTTCACATTCTCTCTCCTTTGCTCCAATGCTTTTACACTCTCTCATTCTCTTCTTTGCTCTCATGCTTGCACTCTCTCTTCTTTGCTCCCATGCTCTCCCTTGCTCTCTTATTTTTCTCAATTTCAAGTCTTAGTAGATCTGATTCTTTACTACTGTAATTATATTATTACTAAGATAACGAATGAACTTATAAGTGAAAACAAAGTAAAAGAAGGAAAGAAAGTTAAGTGGGATGGTGGGTCTGGGTAAAATATACAAAAAGGTGAAAAAAACTACATCTGAAAGGTTAGGAAAAGGATAATATACTCAATAAATACATCAAAACACAATAAACAAATAAACTACATCTGAATGGTTAGGTTAAAGGGTTGGGGAGTAAGAAGAAATGATAACCAACATAATGAATACACTAAGATTAAAGAGGTTAGGTTAAGGGGGGGGGGGAATAAGAACAACATAATAAATATAACTTATGAGCAACTTGATGTACTTTAACAAATAACCCTTGAAGAGCAAAAATGACCATTTGAGAAATTAACCCTTGAAATCAGTAAATGCCCATATATAACAAAAATCCTTTGAAATGCTTAAATACCCAATATTTAACAAATAGCACTTGAAATGCAAAAATGACCATTTGAGAAATTAACTATTGAAATGAACAAAAGAATATGAGATATTGATTGACGAAACACAAAAGACAAGCAGGAATATTTATGTAAGTTAGGTCATGTCTGGTTAGGTGAGTTGGACTAGGTAAGTTAGTTATGTCAGTTTGGGTAAGTTATGTTATGTAAGTTACGTTAAACTAGGTAAGGTAAGTTAGGTTAGTTTAGGTTAGGTTAGGTTAAGTTAGGTAATTTACATTAAGTTATGTTAGGTTGGGTAAGTTAGGTTAGGTTAGGTTGGGTAAGATAGGTTAGTTTAGTTAGGTTAGGTAAGTTAGGTTAGGTTAGGTTAGGATAGGTAAGGTAAGTTAGGTTGGGTTAAGTTAGGATAGGTAAGGTTAGGTTATGCAAGTTAGGTTAGGTAATTTACTTTAAGTTAGGTTAGGTTAAGTTAAGTTAGGTTAAGTTAGGTTAGGTTAAGTTAGGATAAGTTAGGTTAGATTAAGTTAGGTTGGGATAGGTTAGGTAAGTTAGGTTAAGTTAGGTAATTTACGTTAAGTTAGGTAATTTATGTTAAGTTAAGTTAGGTTAGGTTAGATTAGGATAAGTTAGGTTAGATTAAGTTAGGTTAAGTTAGGTAATTTACGTTAAGTTAGGTAATTTATGTTAAGTTAGGTTAGGTAAGTTAGGTTAGGTTATGTAAGCTTGGTAAGGTAAGTTAGGTTAGGTAAAGTAAGTTTAGTTAGGTTAGGTTAAGTTAGGTTAGGTTATGTAAGCTAGGTTAGGTAAGTTAGGTTAGGTTAGATAAGATAAGTTAGGTTAGGTAAGTTAGGTTAGGTAAGTTAAGTTAGGTTAGGTTATGGAGGTTAGGTTAAGTTATGCAGATTAGGTTACTTAAGTTAGGAAAGGTAGATTATGTAAGGTAGGATAGGTTAAGTTAGGTTAAGTTAAGTAAGCTAGGTTAGGTTTAGGAACCTTATGTTAGGGGTGCCGATCGGCCGAGCGGACAGCACGCTGGAGTTGTGATCTTGTGGTCCTGGGTTCGATCCCAGGCGCCGGCGAGAAACAATGGGCAGAGTTTCTTTCACCCTATGCCCCTGTTACCTAGCAGTAAAATACACCTGGGTGTTAGTCAGCTGTCACGGGCTGCTTCCTGGGGGTGGAGGCCTGGTCGAGTACCGGGCCGCGGGGACACTAAAAAGCCCCGAAATCATCTCAAGATAACCTCAAGATAGGTAAGTAACATTAGGTGGGGAGGATAGGTTAGGTAGGTTTATGCATTGTTGTTCAGAGAACAGTTTTAAGGTAAAGTGACTGAGAAAATATATTTTAACAGAAGTGCAGGTTTGATATGAAAAGCGGAACTAGATATATTTTTGGAGAGAAATTTTATGACTGAAGATGTCTTAGAGAACAATATTGACGTCTTTGATTGTGTCCTTGATATATCGAAGGAGAGTTTCTTTGATGAACGAAGGTGTCTTAGAGATCAACTTTTGATGAACGAAGGTGAGTTAGAGATTACTTTTGATTACTCTGGGAATAACTTTGATGAACGAAGATATCTTATAGAACAACTTTAAAAGCTCTGAGATTAATTTTGATGTCTTAGAGAACAACTTTGATGTCTTAGAGAATACAATCTTAGAGAGTATAGAATCTTAGAATCTTAGAGAGATACATTGATGTCTTAGAGAACTGCTTTGATTAACGAAGATGCCTTACAAAGCTTCTCTGATGAACGAAAGGTTACTTAGAGAATAATATTTGATGACTGAGATTAACTTTTTGATGACTGATATTAATTTTTAATGTCTTTGGGAATAACTTCGATGACTTAGAGATTAACTTTGATGACTTTGAGAACAAGTTTGAAGACTTAGATGATAACTTTGACGACTCTGAGAATAACTTTGACGAGCGAAGATATGTTACAGAACAACATTGATAGTACTGAAATTAACTTTTGATGTCTTAGAATAACTTTGATGTTTTAGAGAATACCTTTTGATGTCTTAGAATAACTTTGATGTTTTAGAGAATACCTTTTGATGTCTTAGAATAACTTTGATGTTTTAAAGAATACCTTTGATGACTGAGATTAATTTTTAATGTCTCTTGGAATAACTTTAATGATTCTGGGAATACCTTTGATGACTTTGAGAATAACTTTTAGTAGCTCTGAGAATAACTTTTGATGACTCTGAGAATAACTTTGATGTCTCTGAGAATAACTTTGATGTCTCTGAGAATAACTTTAGATGTCTCTGAGAATAACTTTTATGGACGAAGATGTCTGAGATTAACTTTTGATAGCTCTGAGAATAACTTTTGTGGACATGAGAATATCTTTGGATAATTCTGGGAATAACTTTTTTTCTTACTCCTTGAAGTATACTGATAGTTACAAAAGTGTAGAACGATGTTCTATTTCACTATTTTTAATTGAGGAAAGACAAGAAAATATGATGACAGTGACTATTTTTGTGCTCCACAAAGTATAATGTAAGTTTAGAACAGCGACGAAAGATATCTTTGGGTATTTTTTCTTACTTCACAAAACATAATGGCTGTTAAGAACAGTATTGAACGAAGTTACATTTGACTATTTGTAGAGAAGTGAAAGTTTACTTTAGTTAAGAACGGTGTTGGAAAGAGGCTACACTTGACTATTTTAAGTTGAGAGAAGTGGTATGTTAGTTAAGAAACGAACAGAAAACATGATGAAAATGACTATTTCAGTTGATTGACGAATACGTTTAGTTAAAAACGATAAAAGTTTGTCTTTGTAAATTTGATAGTGAATAAATTGTAGATTTGTTTAAGAACAGTGTTTTTAAGAAATATTATGTTGGCTACGAGAATTACTCTGACGTAGTTTTGCAAATAAAACTGGGTGACTAAATTTGTTTTTGGGGAACTGTATTCCTGTTGATAATATTTGACAAAGAACTAGTTACTGAACGGAAGAAACAATGGTACATTTTATTTTAAAAGAATATGTATGAGGACATGACAGAGAAAACACAGAACTTGTAAGAGAATGCGAAGAACATAGTGAACATATGGGGAACACAGAAAACATGTAAGAAAAGCTGATGAACACAGTGAACATAAGGGGAATATGAACTTACAGAGAACATGAAGACATGATAAGGAACATATGGAATACAAAGAATGAACACTGAACATGTGAAGAACAAGCTAAGAACATTGAGAACATGAATATTGAGTATAAAAGTTGTTCAGAGAACATATGATGTACATGAAAAATCATGACAAAGAACACAGTGAACATACGGGGAAATGGCAGAAAACAGAGAATAAATGGAGAAAAAAATATGAACTGAACATGCTGTGAATACTTGCTGAACACGGAGTGAATGCAGAAAACATGGAAAAGAATGTGAAGAACACGGTGAATATAGAGAAAATATATAAATACAGTAGGATTGATGAAGGTTTGGATAAGTTGGGAAATGGGAGAGTTGAAGGGGAGGTAAAGGATGAGAAGGTAAGGGGGAGTAGGGGTGAGGGTGAGATGAAGGGTGAAAGGGTATTGGGGAAGGTAAAGGAAGGGAAGGTAAGGGAGGGATGGGGAAAGGTGCGATTTTTGCTTACTTGGGCAAACAAAAGGTAATGAAGGTAAGGTGTTATATGACCGTGTAAATATTACATAGCTGAGTACAAAAAGGGTATTAAAGGCCAAGATGTTTACTTTTGATAGACTGGAGAGGGGTTTGATCTGAAATAATTTTGATAAACATTGAACTAAGGTGGAAGACATGAGCTGAAACTCGTTTAATGTCTTGATCTATTTTACTATGTTATAAATAAAGTGATCTTAAATTTCAGGGGAATTTGTCTGAAAATAAAGAACATGTACAAATGAGCTAAGGCAACGGACGTGAACTAGAGTTCGGTGATTGTTCGTAACTATTTTACTATGTCTGAAAATACCGCAGTTACAAATTTCAGGGAAATTAGTCTGTTACTAAAGAACTTGTACAAATGAACTAAGGTTTGGGACATGAGCTGGTTCTCGGTAATTATTTTATTCTTATTTACTATGTCTGAAATACAGTGGGTTTAGATTTCAGGAGAATTGATGGGTTATTAACGAAGATACGAGATAGAGCTAAGGTGAATGACATGAGCTAGAGCTCGGTAAATGTGATATATTTACTTACTCAGTTAGAAGTATGGCAGGTTTAAATTTCAGGAATACTGATTGATTATTAACGATGATACGGGAGGGAACTCGGGAGGGGGACAAGACTGGAACTCAGTAACTAAATTGTTGTATTGTACGACGTCTGAAATACACTGGGTATAAATTTTAGGGAAATTAGTCTGTTAGTAAAGAAGTTACGGGGATAAACTAAGGCTGAGGACAGGAGCTAGAACTTGGTAATTGTTCGGATCTTATTTACTACGTCTGAAATGTGACTGTGTAAAATTTCAGGGGGATTAGTCTGTTAGTAAAGATGTTATGAGAGAGGGTTAAAGCGGGAACAGGAGCTAGAAGTCGGTAATTGTTCGGATCTTATTTAATACGTCTGAAATATGACTGTTTAAAATTACACCAAAATTGAACTATTAGTAGCGAAAATGTGGTCTCTGACAAATTTGGGTTTTCAATTGGACTCTGATTATTTTTGGGTATAAACTGGACTCGGAATATTTTCTGGCACAAACTGTACTCTGCCTAATTTCCAGGGTAAAACTGGACTCTGATGAATTTTGAACTTAAACTGACTAATTTTCGGTCTTAAATGTCTTGGCTAAGATGTTTGTTTTCCTTAACAAAACTTCTGTGAACATATTCTCAGAAAATGCTCTTTGAAAAACTATGCGATTTTGAAAACAGGCAAAAGGTGTCAGTAGAGTTTACCTGGAAATGATGTGTCTTAAAGGGGATTTTTTCCTGAATTTTTCTAAGATTTTCCTACTTATTTTCATCATAAGAACTCTTAACAAACTTCTAAAATCTCTAAAATTATTTTTCTCGTAAGAATTCCTTAATTCCAAATCTGTGACTGGCCAAATTAATCACAAACCCCTGACGACATATCGTCCTCTTTTGCCCAGAATCCAATGAGGCGCATACGTCGTCATCCCTACTACTCGTGGTGTATAGTGCATGGTGTATAGTGTCGTTGTGTATAGTGCATGGTGTATAGTGTCGTGGTGTATAGTGCATGGTGTATAGTGGCTTGGCGTAGTGTAATATGTGTGTACTCTGTGTGTGTGTGTGTGTGTGTGTGCATGCACCCGGGTGTACACACACGGAGGTGTAGTCAGGCGACAGGACAGCTAACGGTCATTTTTTGTTTATTATTATTATTTTCTACCACAGACGGGGCTACACATTTACAATACTGGCTAGCATATATTCATTTTCTTCTGTCCTCCATGGACAGGGTTAGAGATGTGTTAAACATATAGTTCAAGGGTTTATTGAACACTCAACCACAGAAGGTGATTCGGTGCTTTGAAAATGCTAAGCTAACCTACATAAGTAAATACATAGATACACAGATTTACGTATGCCCTACATAAAGTGTTCGATGTGTCTTTTACATAGTGTCATTAATGTACATTATAAAGGTGAAATGTAATTCTGATCAGATTCCATAATAATTTATACTTATACATACACACACACATATACGTACATATACATATATACATACATATATACACACACATGCATTCATATATTTGTCTCTTTTACTCTGACAGGGTGAGATAGCTGATAGAGAAACTAGTATGCAATTAAGCACTTAATCACTGAAGGTGATTAAGGTGCGTTTACAAGCTCAGGTTATATAGTTACATCACATACAAACATGTATGTGATGTAATGTATCAATTGTATAATTGATACATTACATGGTCAATCTTGGGTACATGTCCAATATATCATCAAGTTTTCCAGTACTCATATAGTAATTACACAGTTCAGCATACCTTAGCCCAGGAGGGCGAAAGTCAGTCAGTATGGGACATTCTACAATATACTGTTCAGGAGAGTGCATGTTTTCTCTTTCACAAAGTTGACACATTGTGTACCGTCATTTGTGGTGACTGTGTATGAACGCTCGCTAGAGCTTTGAAATTATAAAACGAAATGTTGTAAATATTAAAAAAAATTGTAAATATGCAGCAAGGAAATAAGACATGACAATGCATTATTATTATTTTGGGTTTAAAAATTAAAAAAAAAATGATGGAAATATTTCTGAATTCATATGATATAATGTTGAAGTATAGTTTGAGACTTCGAACACCGCCACGGGACCGCCATGGGCCCTTAGTCTGCCTTTAGGCCTTCTCCTGTGAACTCGTGGGCGCTGCTCCTCCCGCCACCACGCCTACACCATGCCCCTACACGCCCCTACACATCACTACACCATGCCACTGCACGCCCCTACACATCACTACACCATGCCACTACACACTACTACACCTCGCCACTACACGCCCCTACACGCCACTACACCACCCCACTACACGCCACTACACGCCACTACACGCCACTACACGCCACTACACACCACTACACACCACTACACACCACTACACACCACTACACACCACAACACGCCACTACACACCACTACACACCACTACACGCCCCCTACACACCACTACACACCACTACACGCCACTACACGCCACTACACACCACTACACACCACTACACGCCCCCTACACACCACTACACGCCCCCTACACACCACTACACACCACTACACGCCCCCTACACACCACTACACACCACTACACGCCACTACACGCCACTACACACCACTACCCACCACTACATGACCCCTACACACCACTACATGCCACTACACGCCCCCTACACACCACTACGCCATGCCACTACACGTCACTACACCACGCCACTAAACATCACTACACGCCACTACACAACACCACTATCACACAACACCACCACCACCACCCTACCAACGCCACTGCACAACAGCTCCACACAACACCACTAACAACACCACCACCACCAACAAAACCACACAACACCATCACCACACAACACCAACACCACCACCTGCAACACCACCACCACCACCACGCTACTACACCACGCTACTACACCACTCTCCTACACCAGGCTACTGCACCACGCTGCTACACCACGCTACTACACCACTCTCCTACACCAGGCTACTACACCACGCTACTGCACCACGCTACTACACCAAGCTACTACACCACGCTACTACACCAAGCTACTACACCAAGCTACTACACCACTCTCCTACACCAAGCTACTACACCAAGCTACTACACCACGCTACTACACCACGCTACTACACCACGCTACTACACCAAGCTACTACACCACACCACTACACCAAGCTACTACACCAAGCTACTACACCACGCTACTACACCAAGCTACTACACCACGCTACTACACCACACCACTACACCAAGCTACTACACCATGCTACTACACCAAGCTACTACACCACGCTACTACACCACTCTCCTACACCAGGCTACTGCACCACGCTACTGCACCAAGCTACTACACCAAGCTACTACACCACACCACTACACCAAGCTACTACACCACACCACTACACCAAGCTACTACACCAAGCTACTACACCAAGCTACTACACCACGCTACTACGCCAAGCTACTACACCACGCTACTACACCACACCACTACACCAAGCTACTACACCAAGCAACTACACCATGCTACTACACCAAGCTACTACACCACGCTACTACACCAAGCTACTACACCAAGCTACTACACCACGCTACTACACCAAGCTACTACACCAATCTACTACACCACACCACTACACCAAGCTACTACACCACACCACTACACCAAGCTACTACACCAAGCTACTACACCAAGCTACTACACCATGCTACTACACCAAGCTACTACACCAAGCAACTACACCAAGCTACTACACCACACCACTACACCAAGCTACTACACCACTCTCCTACACCAGGCTACTGCACCACGCTGCTACACCACGCTACTACACAACGCTACTACACCAAGCTACTACAAAACGCTACTACACCAAGCTACTACACCAAGCTACTACACCAAGCTACTACACCATGCTACTACACCAAGCTACTACACCACGCTACTACACCACACCACTACACCACACCACTACACCACGCTACTACACGAAGCTACTACACCACACCACTACACCAAGCTACTACACCAAGCTACTACACCAAGCTACTACACCAAGCTATTGCACTACGCTACTACACCACACCACTACACCACACCACTACACCACGCTACTACACCACACCACTACACCACGCTACTACACCAAGCTACTACACCAAGCTACTACACCATGCTACTACACCAAGCTACTACACCAGGCTACTACACCAAGCTACTACACCATGCTACTACACCAAGCTACTACACCAAGCTATTACACCACACCACTACACCACGCTACTACACCAAGCTACTACACCAAGCTACTACACCATGCTACTACACCAAGCTACTACACCAGGCTACTACACCAAGCTACTACACCACGCTACTACACCACGCTACTACACCAAGCTACTACACCACACCACTACACCACGCTACTACACCAAGCTACTACACCAAGCTACTACACCACGCTACTACACCAAGCTACTACACCACACCACTACACCAGGCTACTACACCACGCTACTACACCACACCACTACACCACGCTACTACACCAAGCTACTACACCACGCTACTACACCAGGCTACTACACCAAGCTATTACACCACACCACTACACCACGCTACTACACCACACCACTACACCACGCTACTACACCAAGCTACTACACCAAGCTACTACACCAAGCTACTACACCAAGCTACTACACCAGTCTACCACACGAGTCTACTACACCAGGCTACTACACCAGGCTACTACACCAGGCTACTACACCAGGCTACTACACCAGGCTACTACACCAAGCTACTACACCAAGCTACTACACCAAGCTACTACACCACACTACTACACCAAGCTACTACACCAGGCTACTACACCAGTCTACCACACGAGTCTACTACACCAGGCTACTACACCAGGCTACTACACCAGGCTACTACACGCCACTACACCAGGCTACTACACCAGGCTACTACACCAGGCTACTACACCAGGCTACTACACCAGGCTACTACACCAGGCTACTACACCACACTACTACACCAAGCTACTACACCACACTACTACACCAAGCTACTACACCAGGCTACCACACGAGTCTACTACACCAGGCTACTACACCAGGCTACCACACGAGTCTACTACACCAAGCTACTACACCAGGCTACTACACCAGGCTACCACACGAGTCTACTACACCAAGCTACTACACGCTACTACACCACGCCACTACATCACGCCACTACACCAGGCTACTACACCAGGCTACTACACCAGGCTACCACACGAGTCTACTACACCAAGCTACTACACCAGGCTACTACACCAGGCTACTACACCAGGCTACTACACGCTACTACACCACGCCACTACACCACGCCACTACACCAGGCTACTACACCAGGCTACTACACCAGGCTACTACACCAGGCTACTACACGCTACTACACCAGGCTACTACACCAGGCTACTACACCAGGCTACTACACCAGGCCACTACACCAGGCCACTACACCAGGCTACTACACCAGGCTACTACACCAGGCCACTACACCAGGCCACTACACCAGGCTACTACACCAGGCTACTACACCAGGCTACTACACCAGGCCACTACACCAGGCCACTACACCAGGCTACTACACCAGGCTACTACACCAGGCCACTACACCAGGCCACTACACCAGGCCACTACACCAGGCTACTACACCAGGCTACTACACCAGGCCACTACACCAGGCTACTACACCAGGCCACTACACCAGGCTACTACACCAGGCTACTACACCAGGCCACTACACCAGGCCACTACACCAGGCCACTACACCAGGCCACTACACCAGGCTACTACACCAGGCTACTACACCAGGCCACTACACCAGGCTACTACACCAGGCTACTACACCAGGCTACTACACCAGGCCACTACACCAGGCTACTACACCAGGCTACTACACCAGGCTACTACACCAGGCTACTACACCAGGCTACTACACCAGGCTACTACACCAGGCCACTACACCAGGCTACTACACCAGGCTACTACACCAGGCTACTACAGCAGGCAACTACACCAGGCTACTACACCAGGCCACTACACCAGGCTACTACACGCCACTACACCAGGCCACTACACCAGGCTACTACACCAGGCTACTACACCAGGCTACTACACCAGGCCACTACACCAGGCTACTACACCAGGCTACTACACCAGGCTACTACACCAGGCTACTACACCAGGCCACTACACCAGGCCACTACACCAGGCTACTACACGCTACTACACCAGGCCACTACACCAGGCTACTACACCAGGCCACTACACCAGGCTACTACACCAGGCCACTACACCAGGCCACTACACCAGGCTACTACACGCTACTACACCAAGCTACTACACCAGGCTACTACACCAGGCCACTACACCAGGCCACTACACCAGGCTACTACACCAGGCTACTACACCAGGCCACTACACCAGGCCACTACACCAGGCTACTACACGCTACTACACCAAGCTACTACACCAGGCTACTACACCAGGCCACTACACCAGGCTACTACACCAGGCCACTACACCAGGCCACTACACCAGGCTACTACACGCTACTACACCACGCCACTACACCACACTACTACACCAAGCTACTACACCAGGCTACTACACCAGGCTACTACACCAGGCTACTACACCAGGCCACTACACCAGGCTACTACACCAGGCCACTACACCAAGCTACTACACCAGGCTACTACACCAGGCTACTACACGCCACTACACCACACTACTACACCAAGCTACTACACCAGGCTACTACACCAGGCTACTACACCAGGCTACTA
>NW_025563216.1:0-66265 GCF_020424385.1 Procambarus clarkii
ACCCCAATGAAAATTGAAATCCCCCCACTTAGGCCGCCGACCTTCGCCAATCGCCGAAGCGAATCTAACGAGTAGGTCACGGGCTCTCACAACAATAATTTATTGTTGTGTGGTGCCGTATATTTGATCCAAAGCTCAGACAATTAGTCTCAATTTTAGTCGAGTGTGAAGAACATTTGCATAACAATAATAATGTGGTGGGGTGTAACGAAAAGACAGTGTTAACCATAACAACTTAGTTTATTCAATAAAGTACTAACTACTACAACAAAACAAAAGAAATGTCAATGACGTTACTCGAAATCCTTCCTGTGACACTATCAATGACAGCTAGACACCAGCCCTCGGACTGCATAATGAACTAACTCGAACATAAGCGTGACCACAGAGGAATCAACAAGCAAGCAAGAACTAACAGATCTATAATCACAATTACAACAAATGACACAGTAGGTTCTGAAATACGTCTCCAGTAACCTCCTAACTGTTCTACGCCTCAGTGCAGTCTACACCTGCAATAGCGGTTGCAATACAATCAAATCAGTAGTCTTTCAATGACAACAATAACTAATGGGTTCACTGGCAACTCCAGCACCCTTCCTCAAATTAATCCTTACGTTAACACTCCGTCCACGGACGATCAACAATCAATGACAATTGATTTACGTTATAACACAATAACATTACGTTAATAACAAGGTAACATTTACGTTAAATTAACAACTCTTACAACTGTCACTAGTAACGCGGAAATCAAACAACACTCTACCTGTCGAGCATTCAGTGAGAAAATCCCATTAATCCCTGTACTTCCAGACAGCTGATTAATCTTTACTAGTTACGTTAATTTACGTTAATCGGTTACTAATCACTCAGCGATGGTAAACTCTGATTTGCAATGTCCAAAGTGCTAAGAGAACGGTAATCACTCGTGATTACCTTTAGAGTAATTAATTACTATCCTCAAGATCAATAATTAAACAATTAAAATACGCAACCTTTCACACTGGCTCAGCAATTTACATTAAGGTACGAATTCCGTCTGAGCCTTCCATACTCAGACCAATTCAGGCGACTAATAACAGTAATTAGCCCACGTTTACGTTATTCTAAAATGACGCTACTCCTCCCACGAGTCAATCAAATGCCGGTACTTCCGGGTAGATAACGACGTTACGTTAATGGAACAATGTAGCTTTCGTGTGAGTCGATCAAACAAGGATCGAGATTAATTACTTTGACTTCCTGAAACACGTCAATTACCCGGCCCACTGACCGTTAATTACGACAGACAATACTCTAATTCTTATCTGGCTGATGGCTAGGCTCCTCGAGACTACCGTAGCTGCTTACAGGAAAGTAAATTAACCCAAACGTATTCTACGTTACTCAATTTGTCAAAGAACAAATTCTCTTGAAGCAATGGGCGTTCCCTTGGTTACGTTATATTAATTGCCTCGCAATCACCTCACTGAATACTGGACTTCGATGTCCTACCAGATAACCAGGAGAATATATGTATATCCAAGTACTCGTCTACAGCCGAGTTCACCCACGACAATGACAAATCACACTAACAAATCACAGTGATTAACGTTACAATCCGGTTGCTATGACAATACTGCAGAATCTAGCAAAATAACATACAGGACATGAACCCTCTAGAACCCTGCCCCACAATGGTTTTACTGAACTGCAATCACATACGGTGATTGCTCAACACTAGCAACAATCACCATCAAATAACAACCCCCTTTGCAATAACACACACGGCAAGTACTCTAATTTCCAAATATTAGGATACTGCACACACTTACTTACTGCTGCAAATGACCCCTAGAACATAGGTCAATATATTGCAATCACCACACAGTAAATAACACATTAACACTGGGCACCGTGACACTACGATTATATATATATATATATATATATATATATATATATATATATATATATATATATATATATATATATATATATATATATATATATATATATATATATATATATAATTACTGCCGACACATGTAGCCTACAGCTATCAAACGTTATTGGGAACACTAAGGAGAATCTCACACTCCTTAAATCACATGGGTGAGTGATTTATCGGTCACGCATGCCGATAAACACTCGAGAGTTACGTTACTCGACAGAGCGGGGGCGGTCTCTCTAGACGGCCTCGTCACTCACCAAAACTCACCAAAAATTACGTTAATTAATACTGCAACCACAATATATATATTTATATAAATCACACTTGTCACGGCCCTGGGAACACTACAAGAAATTTAAGCCACACTGTGGCACACTCCACAATAATCATTGCCAGGAATCACTGGCGTTACACATACCTGAGCGCTCAGTGTTGGAATTCCACACCTGCAAGACCACACATGGAAATGATATCACTCCGTCCCACGGACGATCAAAAATGATTACCACAATGAAATAAAAGAATTTATTACATGGACACCTTCTCAGTCCTTGGCTAAACTATGTATCCTGTTCCCCGTGTGTACCCACACACACACACACACACTGTACGTCTGTGTACACCAAGTCCCTCTGGACTGACAAGATGACAACAGAGGTGATTAATCTCCTCGCCCACAATTCACTCCACCTGAACAGGTGCTGCGTGACAATGTGACGGAACACTTGACCTCGAATTCAAGCTTTAGAGACTACTAATCACCGAAATACACACATAGGTACTTACTCATTCACACTGCCGGCTTTACACACCATTCCCATACACCAGGCACCCCGCTATAGGTGGCTGGCTCGCTCCGGGTGGCGTAGGCGGCGGTAGTTCCTGACCGTAGTACAAACACGGGAAATTGCCTTAACACTGACACGAATTTCCCCGTTCCCATCGACTGCTACAGAGCACTAGCAAGTCTAATCATCACTGGTATGGGATCTACGAGTCTGTTGCTGCTCGTATGCACATTCCCCCACGATCCCAGATCACTGTACCTCTACCCCTTGCATACAATAATGTCTTAAACCCCTCCAAGCGACGACTTCGGCCGGATTCTGTGACGACCGATGTCGTAGGTGAAGCAGGATGCATCAGCAGTTGTAGTCCAGCCACCACGACGCCCTATACATCAATTTGGCCGAATTGAGTACAGGAACGTCTTGATAAGGTGGCGGCTGAGTTCAGAATGAGGCTCACAACGGCTATCCTCGCGTCCTTCTCGAAATAACCAATGAGAGGAAGGCATACAGCGGCCTACCCCTCTCATCCAATCAGCGACGGTGTAGCATAGCCCCTAGGGCAGCTCCAAGATGGCCGACCAACATGGCGGCTCAAGATGTTTACTAAGATGGCGACTGGTTTCCATGACAACCACTCAAGTGGGCAGCCAGCGCGGGGGCCCCACACCCACGCCGGCGGCCTAGCTGTTTCCCGCGCAAAGCTGAGCCTAGCCTCATGCCATACAATGAGATGATGCTATCAGCTCTAGCACTGTCCACAGACATGCCACCCCGGCCAGGGTAACATTTATGGACTGCTGATGACTGGGGCTCTCACATGAGCCCAAACACTAGATGTTTCGGTTGCTGGTACAAAACTTAAGTCCGCCCACTTAACAAGTGCACTTAACAAGTGTACTGGCTCCCACAGGCATAAGAGCACTATTGTAAGTGAGCTGGTGAACCACCTCCTCACAATTACAAGAGATGAGGTCAAGAAGCACCTATTGGAGCTGGATGTGAGAAAAGCTGTTTTGCCGGACGGAATCTCACCACGGGTATTGAAAGAGTGTGCAGGAGCAATTTGCTTGCCACTCTCCATAGTGTATAGTAGGTCACTGGAAACGGGAGACCTACCAGAAATATGGACGACTGCTAATGTAGTACCAATATACAAAATGGGTGACAGACAAGAGGCACTGAACTACAGGCCAGTGTCCTTGACTTGTATACCATGCAAGGTGATGGAGAAGATTGTGAGAAAAAACCTGGTAACTCAACTGGAGAGAAGGGACTTCGTGACAAATCGCCAACATGGGTTCAGGTAGGGTAAATCTTGCCTTACAGGCTTGATAGAATTCTACGATCAGGTGACAAAGATTAAGCAAGAAAGAGAGGGCTGGGCGGGCTGCATTTTTTGGATTGTCGGAAAGCCTTTGACACAGTACCGCATAAGAGGCTGGTACATAAGCTGGAGAGACAGGCAGGTGTAGCTGGTAAGGTGCTCCAGTGGATAATGGAGTATCTAAGCAATAGGAAGCAGAGAGTTACGGTGAGGGGTGAGACCTCCGATTGGCGTGAAGTCACCAGTGGAGTCCCACAGGGCTCTGTACTCGGTCCTATCTTGTTTCTGATATATGTAAATGATCTCCCAGAGGTTATCGATTCATTTCTCTCAATGTTTGCGGACGATGCTAAAATTATGAGAAGGATTAAAACAGAAGAAGACTGTTTGAGACTTCAAGAAGACCTACACAAGCTGAATTTAGGTATTAGGAAATACGAAGGTATTTCATGAAATACCTTCGTTTCGTGTTAGCAAACTCGAGGAAAGTAGTGGTACTTGCCTTCAGGTGGTCACGGAATTTCCTTCTATAACTTTCAGTAGAGAGGAGGTAGGCGTCCATCACTGCTTGTTTCAGAGTGTGGTAGTCATTCTCAGACGCCAAAGTACTGAGTGTGACTGCAGCTCTACCTGTAAGATGGACTCTGAGAAGTGTGGCCCATTGGTCGACAGGCCAACTGAGTTGATTAGCAAGGGTTTTAAAGGTGGTGAAAAACACATCAACTTCTTCTTCTACAAAGGATGGCATTAACTTACTTGCATGTGATATATTAAAACTGACGGGAAGATTGGCAGTAGCTTGTTGGCGTTGAGTGAAGTGCGAAGTTTCCAAGGCGATTTCGCGTTGACGACACTCAAGAGCCAGAGTCGCTTGTTGCTTGTCATGTTCGCGTTGCATCTCCAACTCGCGTTGTTTGGTTTCAAGCTGTACGCGTTCTCGCTCCTGGAGTGTTTCAAGCTGTACTCGTTCACGTTCACGGAGTAATGCGACCTCACGTTCGTGTTCTTCTCTCCTCAAGGCAGCTTCGCGTTCTTGTTCGTCCCTTCTTATGGCAGCTGCTTCCCTTTGCTGCTCACGCTCAATCTTGGCCAGTTCCAATTTGAGTTTCATCGTTGCCAAATCAGTTTTTTCTGCAATATAGTAAGTTTCATGAGTTTCAGAGTCTATCTTACCTTGCTCTAAATAGTAATCCAGCAACAGGTTGTGTAGGTCATTTTTGTTGGCTTGGTAGGGAACTTCTAGTTGATACTCATGTGCAAGAGTTTGTAATTCAGTCTTCTTGGCACGACTTAAAGTCCCTATTTCACCTGCTGGATTTGCACGGAAAGCTTGGAGACGAAACATGGTGAAATTAGCAAATAAAGGTACACGAATATTCAATAGTGAATGTCAGAAACAGGACAACGTGGCAACTGATACCTATCCTGTGGGATCTTTAACAATTAAAGTTAAGTAAAAGATGTTAAATGATTAAATTAAATCAAGGGCACAGGAAATCTTGTACCCGGTACTCATGTAAGAGGATACGGGCAAGAAAATCCTACTAACAAATGAAACAGAGTTTCGAAAACAAATGAAACAGTAAATTGCCTCAAAAGTAAAATTGGTAGTCCAAGGATGTAGGCATACCTTGCCAAGTCTCTATAGGACATAAAGCAAGTTTTTCCTACTGAATTTAATATGATACTTACAGAATTAGCGAACTTTTGTGCTCTGAAAAAGTAAGCTAATTCCCAACCGTTGTATGTATCATCATCTCTGACTGACGTGTAGGGGTGCGAGGTGTCAACTGGTGACGAGAACTGCTGCTTAGGTCCCAATTCAGCAACTAAAGTTCGAGCTAGAGGAACTATGGCCCTCTTTGTCCTCCTACAGTCAGATTGCAGAAGATTGGGTACTCTTGACCCGGGGCAGACCACAGTACCAGGGTACCAATATGATGATCTGTCAAAAATGAGAAATATTCAAGGGACAAAGATGGTAAACACGAGTAATAACACGGAGGGAGAGATGACCAATTAAGAGTATGACTGAGGCCTACAGTCACCACGTAATCCAAAGTTGTCTCACCTTCACCATATGTTACTCTCGTAATGCACAATACACCGCACCTTATAAAAAACGAAATTGAATATGAAAAATAGTAAAGCTACGTTAACAAAGTTAAATACGCTTACCATAAATTACTACTTGGCACCAGTACCTGAGTGAAGCTCCTAGGACAGGCCCCCATATAATATGTGACGGTAACGCGTTGGTGTTCGGCTGTTTAAGGCTAGGGGTATGGCCTCGTCACATAGTATTAAAAAAAATAGAAAATCTGGAACTTCGTCTGTGGTAAGGTAAGGAGAAGACACACAAAACACAAGTAAATTTTAACAATGAAATTTTAATTACGTTAAAGAAATAAAACATGAATAAATGGTCAAACAAATTCGTATAATAAAATCAATCAATCAAAACAATAAGAATAATTAAATGACACAATGAAAAGTTACGTTAAGACAAAATAACAAGAAGTGCAATATTCAAGTATATGAAAGGTGCTGGAATATTGGCTTTAAGCTATCACCTCTCTCAGTATACGTACGCTTAAAGCTTACGTCTAGCAGGGAGAAGTGTTAACTGTGAAAGCACGGAATATTCTGAGGTATGAGGTCGTGGCGGCCCCAGATATCAAGTAGTATGGGGGGGTGAGTGCAGTTGCAGCCAGACCGGCGACCAATCAGGCGAGGAGCCGGCAGTAAGACAGGTAGTTTGGCGGTTTGAGTCTGAGCAGGTGTCCCTGGCTGCATACGTTTTGCGCTCTGGCAAACCTTGGAGATGTTGTTGTCGTTGTTGGACATTTCTTCCATAGTAGTTTTATATATTTGTTGCGACGTATTTGTGGAGGGAAGAGCAGGCTCAATCTCTTGAAGGAGATTATCGTCACAATATAAATATATATATATATATATATATATATGTCGTACCTAGTAGCCAGAACGCACTTCTCAGCCTACTATGCAAGGCCCGATTTGCCTAATAAGTCAAGTTTTCATGAATTAATATATTTTCTCTAATTTTTTGCTTATGAAATGATAAAGCTACCCATTTCATTATATATGAGGTCAATTTTTTTTATTGGAGTTAAAATTGACGTGGATATATGACCGAACCTAACCAACCCTACCTAACCTAACCTAACCTATCTTTATAGGTTAGGTTAGGTTAGGTAGCCGAAAAAGTTAGGTTGGGTTAGGTTAGGTAGGTTAGGTAGGCGAAAAAACATTAATTCATGAAAACTTGGCTTATTAGGCAAATCGGGCCTTGCATAGTAGGCTGAGAAGTGCGTTCTGGCTACTAGGTACGACATATATATATATATATATATATATATATATATATATATATATATATATATATATATATATATATATATATATATATATATATGTCGTACCTAGTAGCCAGAACGCACTGGCTATATATATATATATATATATATATATATATATATATATATATATATATATATATATATATATATATATATATATATATATATATATATATATATATATGTCGTACCTAGTAGCCAGAACGCACTGGCTATATATATATATATATATATATATATATATATATATATATATATATATATATATATATATGTCGTACCTAGTTGCCAGAACTCACTTCTCAGCCTACTATTCAAGGCCCGATTTGCCTAATAAGCCAAGTTTTCCTGAATTAATATATTTACTATAATTTTTTCTTATGAAATGATAAAGCTACCCTTTTCACTATGTATGAGGTCAATTTTTTTTTATTGGAGTTAAAATTAACGTAGATATATGACCGAACCTAACCAACCCTACCTAACCTAACCTAACCTAACCTAACCTATATATATAGGTAAGGTTAGGTTAGGTAGCCAAAAAAGCTAGGTTAGGTTAGGTTAGGTTGGTTAGGTAGACGAAAAAACATTAATTCATGAAAACTTGGCTTATTAGGCAAATCGGGCCTTGCGTAGTAGGCTGAGAAGTGAGTTCTGGCTACTAGGTACGACATATATATATATATATATATATATATATATATATATATATATATATATATATATATATATATATGTCGTACCTAGTAGCCAGAACTCACTTCTCAGCCTCCTATTCAAGGCCCGATTTGCCTAATAAGCCAAGTTTTCCTGAATTAATATATTTACTATAATTTTTTTCTTATGAAGTGATAAAGCAACCCTTTTCTCTATGTATGAGGTCAATTTTTTTTTATTGGAGTTAAAATTAACGTAGATATATGACCGAACCTAACCAACCCTACCTAACCTAACCTAACCTATATTTATATGTAAAGTTAGGTTAGGTAGCCAAAAAAAGCTAGGTTAGGTTAGGTTAGGTAGGTTAGGTAGACGAAAAAACATTAATTCATGAAAACTTGGCTTATTAGGCAAATCGGGCCTTGAATAGTAGGCTGAGAAGTGCGTTCTGGCTATTAGGTACGACATATATATATATATATATATATATATATATATATATATATATATATATATATATATATATATATATATATATATATATATATATATATATATATATGTCGTACCTAGTAGCCAGAATCCACTTCTCAGCCTACTATGCAAGGCCGGATTTGCCTAATAAGCCAAGTTTTCATGATTTAATTGTTTTGACTACCTAACCTACCTAACCTAACCTAACCTAACTTTTTCGGCTACCTAACCTAACCTAACCTATAAAGATAGGTTAGGTTAGGTTAGGTAGGGTTGGTTAGGTTCGGTCATATATCTACGTTAATTTTAACTCCAATAAAAAAATATTTATCATTTCATAAGAAAAAAATTAGTGAAAATATATTAATTCAGGAAAACTTGGCTTATTAGGCAAATCGTGCCCTGCATAGTAGGCCGAGTACGACGTTCTGGCTATTAGGTACAATATATATATTTTTAAATATATATATATATATATATATATATATATATATATATATATATATATATATATATATATATATATATATATATATATATATATATATATATATATATATATATTGTGACGGTGTTCCCCCCACTATATTTCTCCCACGCCTGCTGTAAGAGTCATAACCACTTTACCCGAGCGTTCTCTATGTCACGGGCAACAGTTTGATATATATGAGAGAGTGTAGTGTTCTCGCGTTGGCAAGAAATTTGTAAAAGAAAAGTGTTTTGGCCTGTGGTATAGGCCCTTTAGGAAGCCAATATGGCGCTGGCCCCTCCGTTTTTCCGCCAAAACTGTGTGACGTCAGTGGCACCAGATTCGTCACTGACAGTGACGTGGCACAAGGAGCCAATGAAAACCCCCCTGGCAAGTATGACGTCACGAAGGCAGGGGGGTCCGAAGATTGGGCCTCTGTGGCGTCACCAGTCTGAGGCAGCACGCCAAGGATGTTGGACGTGCGCTGGGGGGTCCTGTCAATTGGACAGTTTACCCCGTCTCCAGAGGATTTACGCATCACCGGCGTAAATCACCGGCCAGCACCTGTGGGGTCTTCCTTCGTTCATGTGTTGGACCAGAGAGGGAATTGACGGAATATTGAGCAACAAGTGCTCCAGGGAAAGGTGTTGTGCAAGAGTGGAGTCTAGACAGTGATGTATGGGACGTTTGATAGCTTCACAGTGATGACGTAGTGGCTGGGCCGATCCTCCGTGAGGGAACCAGTCTGACACGACACGTCAAGGTGGACGGATGTGCGATGGTTGGTCCTGTCGGATTTGACAGTAGTACCCCGCTCCCGTAGATCTTACGCGTGACCCGTAGTCTGCAAGTACGCCGAGAGGTCTTCCTTCATTCCATGTGTGGACCGAAGAGGGAACTGACGGAATATTGAGCATCAAGTGCTCCAGGGTCGGGTGCTGTGCAGGTGAAGTCTAGACAGTGACGTCTAGGACGTCTGATAGCTTCACAGTGACGACATAGCGGCTGGGCCAATCCACCCGAAAGCAGTGAAAGAAGAAACTAATTGGGAATCAGGACGACTGCAGCCGAGAAGTAGGTTGGCAGCCGTAGTTGGGAGGAGAAGTCGACGACCGGGAGACCGACTCCAACCCTACAAGACGATGTGGAGGAGCACTGTCCTGCGGAGGACAGAACACGGAGACGACGCGTTTATTTTGGGACGTTGATTGGGTTCTTGGAGGACGCATCAGTGTGTGTGTGGGGCCGTTCCCTACAACGAGGCGAGAGCCTGGACCAGGAACTACAATTCAACTCTCACTGGAGGATAGGTGGAAGTAGGTGATTCTAGTTTCCCTCCCAATTCCCCTTTAGTCAGCTATATATTTAGCCAGAATATCTTTCATGTCGTGAGCAAGGCTCACTTATGTCTATGTCACAGTAAGGCACAGTTGTGCTGAGTGAGGCTGTACAGAGCTCTCACGATATTCATATATGTGGTGTGTGCAGGCACCTGGAATTATTGAAGAATTTATTGTAGTTGATGATTTCTTTCATGTGACATTAGTATGATAACTTATGCTAGAGAATATATATAAGTGAACCAGTTATTGGTGTTAGGCTGTGTGCCCAGTATTTATCGTATTATTATTGATATTGATGAATTTTTCTATGTATATGTATATGCTGGTGTGATGAATAATATTTCCATGTGTGAAGTGATTAATTGTGTTATCGCCTTTGAGAGGAATTACTGAATCTAAGAACAGCCCCGTGGTTAATTGCATTCATTGTAATTATGGTGAAGTTCAGTGTATCGTGCCATTGTAGTGAAATATTATGTTAATCGCTGTAGAAATGAGTTATTGAGCTTGAGATCAGTGTGGTGATTCATAGCGTTCTATTGCCATTATAGAAATATTGTGTTGATGACAAACATAGTGATTCCTGCGAATTTAAAGAAACAGAGTGCATAACGCCAGGAAAACAAGTACTAAGCATTCACACGGCGAGAGAGGTGCGGCTCAGCTGATTATGACATTGACGTGAGGGGAGAGAGTGTTACCCTCTAGGTGAGCCTCAGATATATGAAGGGGGAGTGACTTTCTGCATAGTACTTGATGTTTCGTTGTTGATACGGGTATAATACCTTGAAGTTTTTAAGTAAAATACAAAACATCATTGCGTTTATATTATCAATCCATATATCTTGTTGCTATAGAACAGATCCAAAGAGTGAGAGTATTAGATACATATACCTGCCTGAGACCAGATCTAATGAGTGAGCTCTCTGCCACTAGTACCACAATTCCACAATACCACTGACGTGTTACTGGACACGTGAAACACCAGTTGGCGACCTTGCAGTTAGCAGTAGAGCCCTTGTCAAGGCGGGCACACGGTTGGGAGAGAGCAACTGTGTTCCCACTCTTTCTTTGGCTTTAAGGCTGGCTGGGGATCGACTGGGATACTCTCATATATATATATATATAAATATATATATATATATATATATATATATATATATATATATATATATATATATATATATATATATATATATATATATATATATGACAATGTCAGACCACGGAGGAAAAATGAAACAGGAATTTCCTTAAGTACTTTCGTATATTAATCCATCTTCAGAAGGAGTCCTTCTGACTCCTTCTGAAGATGTATTAATATACGAAAGTACTTAAGGAAATTCCTGTTTCATTTTCCTCCGTGGTCTGACATTGTCACATTTTTAAATCACGTGTTTATTTTCGTGATATACACACATATATATATATATATATATATATATATATATATATATATATATATATATATATATATATATATATATATATATATATATATGTCGTACCTAATAGCCAGAACGCACTTCTCAGCCTACTATTCAAGGCCCGATTTGCCTAATAAGCCAAGTTTTCATGAATTAATGTTTTTTCGTCTACCTAACCTACCTAACCTAACCTAACCTAGCTTTTTTGGCTACCTAACCTAACCTTATCTATAAATATAGGTTAGGTTAGGTTAGGTAGGGTTGGTTAGGTTCGGTCATATATCTACGTTAATTTTAACTCCAATAAAAAAATTGACCTCATACATAGAGAAAAGGGTTGCTTTATCATTTCATACGAAAAAAATTATAGTAAATATATTAATTCAGGAAAACTTGGCTTATTAGGCAAATCGGGCCTTGAATAGTAGGCTGAGAAGTGAGTTCTGGCTACTAGGTACGACATATACATATATATATATATATATATATATATATATATATATATATATATATATATATATATATATATATATATATATATATATATATATATATATGTCGTACCTAGTAGCCAGAACGCACTTCTCAGCCTACTATGCATGGCCCGATTTGCCTAATAAGCCAAGTTTTCCTGAAGTAATATATTTTCTCTAATTTTTTTCTTATGAAATGATAAAGCTACCCATTTCATTCTATATGAGGTCAATTTTTTTTATTGGAGTTAAAATTAACGTAGATATATGACCGAACCTAACCAACCCTTCCTAACCTAACCTAACCTATCTTTATAGGTTAGGTTAAGTTAGGTAGCCGAAAAAGTTAGGTTAGGTAAGGTTAGGTAGTCGAAAAACAAATAATTCATGAAAACTTGGCTTATTAGGCAAATCGGGCCTTGTATAGTAGGCTGAGAAGTGCGTTCTGGCTACTAGGTACGACATATATATATATATATATATATATATATATATATATATATATATATATATATATATATATATATATATATATATGTCGTACCTAGTAGCCAGAACGTCGTACTCGGACTGCTATGCAAGGCCCGATTTGCCTAATAAGCCAAGTTTCGCTGAATTATTATATTTTCTCAAAATTTTTCTTATGAAATGATAAAGCTACCCATTTCATTATGTATGAGGTCAATTTTTTTTTATTGGAGTTAAAATTAATGTAGATATATGACCGAACCTAACCAACCCTACCTAACCTAACCTAACCTATCTTTATAGGTTAGGTTAGGTTAAGTAGCCGAAAAAGTTAGGTTAGGTTAGGTTAGGTTAGGTAGGTTAGGTAGTCGAAAAACAATTAATTCATGAAAACTTGGCTTATTAGGCAAATTGGGGGTTGCATAGTAGGCTGACAAGTGCGTTCTGGCTACTAGGTACGACATATATATATATATATATATATATATATATATATATATATATATATATATGTCGTACCTAATAGCCAGAACGCACTTCTCAGCCTACTATTCAAGGCCCGATTTGCCTAATAAGCCAAGTTTTCATGAATTAATGTTTTTTCGTCTACCTAACCTACCTAACCTAACCTAACCTAGCTTTTTTTGGCTACCTAACCTAACCTTACCTATAAATATAGGTTAGGTTAGGTTAGGTAGGGTTGGTTAGGTTCGGTCATATATCTACGTTAATTTTAACTCCAATAAAAAAAATTGACCTCATACATAGAGAAAAGGGTTGCTTTGTCATTTCATAAGAAAAAAATTATAGTAAATATATTAATTCAGGAAAACTTGGCTTATTAGGCAAATCGGGCCTTGAATAGTAGGCTGAGAAGTGAGTTCTGGCTACTAGGTACGACATATATATATATATATATATATATATATATATATATATATATATATATATGTCGTACCTAGTAGCCAGAACTCACTTTTTGGCCTACTATGCAAGGCCCGATTTGCCTAATAAGCCAAGTTTTCCTGAATTAATATATTTTTTCTAATTTTTTTCTTACGAAATGATAAAGCTACCCATTTCATTATGTATGAGGTCAACTTTTTTTTATTAGAGTTAAAATTAACGTAGATATATGACGGAACCTAACCAACCCTACCTAACCTAACCTAACCTATCTTTATAGGTTAGGTTAGGTTAGGTAGCCGAAAAAGTTAGGTTAGGTTAGGTTAGGTAGGTTAGGTAGTCGAAAAACAATTAATTCATGAAAACTTGGCTTATTAGGCAAATCGGGCCTTGCATAGTAGGCTGAGAAGTGCGTTCTGGCTACTAGGTACGACATATATATATATATATATATATATATATATATTATATATATATATATATATATGTCGTACCTAATAGCCAGAACGCACTTCTCAGCCTACTATTCAAGGCCCGATTTGCCTAATAAGCCAAGTTTTCATGAATTAATGTTTTTTTCGTCTACCTAACCTACCTAACCTAACCTAACCTAGCTTTTTTTGGCTACCTAACCTAACCTTACCTATAAATATAGGTTAGGTTAGGTTAGGTAGGGTTGGTTAGGTTCGGTCATATATCTACGTTAATTTTAACTCCAATAAAAAAAAATTGACCTCATACATAGAGAAAAGGGTTGCTTTATCATTTCATAAGAAAAAAATTATAGTAAATATATTAATTCAGGAAAACTTGGCTTATTAGGCAAATCGGGCCTTGAATAGTAGGCTGAGAAGTGAGTTCTGGCTACTAGGTACGACATATATATATATATATATATATATATATATATATATATATATATATATATATATATAATATATATATATATGTCGTACCTAGTAGCCAGAACGTACTTCTCGGCCTACTATGCAAGGCCCGATTTGCCTAATGAGCCACGTTTTCCTGAATTAATATATTTTCTCTAATTTTTTTCTTATGAAATGATAAAGCTACCCATTTCATTATGTATGAGGTCAATTTTTTATTGGAGTTAAAATTAACGTAGATATATGACCGAACCTAACCAACCCTACCTAACCTAACCTAACCTATCTTTATAGGATAGGTTAGGTTAGGTAGCCGAAAAAGTTAGGTTAGGTTAGGTTAGGAAGGTTAGGTAGTCGAAAAATAATTAATTCATGAAAACTTGGCTTATTAGGATAATCGGGCCTTGCATAGTAGGCAGAGAAGTGCGTTCTGGCTAATAGGTACGACATATATATATATATATATATATATATATATATATATATATATATATATATATATATATATATATATATATATATATATATATATATATATATATATATATATATATATGTCGTACCTAGTAGCCAGAACGCACTTCTCAGCCTACTATGCAAGCCCCGATTTGCCTAATAAGCCAAGTTTTCCTGAATTAATATATTTTCTCTAATTTTTTCTTATGAAATGATAAAGCTACCCATTTCAATATGTATGAGGTCAATTTTTTTTTATTGGAGTTAAAATTAACGTGGATATATGACCGAACCTAACCAACCCTACCTAACCTAACCTAACCTATCTTTATAGGTTAGGTTAGGTTAGGTAGCCGAAAAAGTTAGGTTAGGTTAGGTTAGGTAGCCGAAAAGTTAGGTTAGGTTAGATTAGGTAGGTTAGGTCGTCGAAAAACAATTAATTCATGAAAACTTGGCTTATTAGGCAAATCGGGCCTTGCATAGTAGGCTGAGAAGTACGTTCTGGCTACTAGGTACGACATATATATATATATATATATATATATATATATATATATATATATATATATATATATATATATATATATATATGTCGTACCTAGTAGCCAGAACGTACTTCTCGGCCTACTATGCAAGGCCCGATTTGCCTAATGAGCCACGTTTTCCTGAATTAATATATTTTCTCTAATTTTTTTCTTATGAAATGATAAAGCTACCCATTTCATTATGTATGAGGTCAATTTTTTATTGGAGTTAAAATTAACGTAGATATATGACCGAACCTAACCAACCCTACCTAACCTAACCTAACCTATCTTTATAGGATAGGTTAGGTTAGGTAGCCGAAAAAGTTAGGTTAGGTTAGGTTAGGAAGGTTAGGTAGTCGAAAAATAATTAATTCATGAAAACTTGGCTTATTAGGATAATCGGGCCTTGCATAGTAGGCAGAGAAGTGCGTTCTGGCTAATAGGTACGACATATATATATATATATATATATATATATATATATATATATATATATATATATATATATATATATATATATATATATATATATATATATATATATATATATATATATATATGTCGTACCTAGTAGCCAGAACGCACTTCTCAGCCTACTATGCAAGCCCCGATTTGCCTAATAAGCCAAGTTTTCCTGAATTAATATATTTTCTCTAATTTTTTCTTATGAAATGATAAAGCTACCCATTTCAATATGTATGAGGTCAATTTTTTTTTATTGGAGTTAAAATTAACGTGGATATATGACCGAACCTAACCAACCCTACCTAACCTAACCTAACCTATCTTTATAGGTTAGGTTAGGTTAGGTAGCCGAAAAAGTTAGGTTAGGTTAGGTTAGGTAGCCGAAAAAGTTAGGTTAGGTTAGATTAGGTAGGTTAGGTCGTCGAAAAACAATTAATTCATGAAAACTTGGCTTATTAGGCAAATCGGGCCTTGCATAGTAGGCTGAGAAGTACGTTCTGGCTACTAGGTACGACATATATATATATATATATATATATATATATATATATATATATATATATATATATATATATCTAACTTTATTTGAAAATGTCATTACACAAAAAAAGTTACAATATTGATTACATGCAGGGTACAAGGCTGCTTGTCACAAGTTGAAAAGCTCCTCCAGTTCCTCAGATGGCGGGCAGGAACCGTGGATGCAGTGAGCATTTCCTCTCTGGATGGCCACACTAAGGCGCTGAAAAAGAAAACTGGCAGCTCTAGGGTCTCTAGTTGTTTCGATTAGCTTAGACCCCAACTCCTTCAAAAAGCTAGCAGCACTTTTACCCTAGGCACCAAGTGTCTCTGGTCCCCAGGACTATATACAACTGAAAACTCACACCCCAGAAGTGACTCGAACCCATACTGCCAGGAGCAACGCAACCTAATTTGTCCCTGTACATACCAGTTGCGTTGCTCCTGGCAGTATGGGTTCGAGTCACTTCTGGGGTGTGAGTTTTCAGTTATATATATATATATATATATATATATATATATATATATATATATATATATATATATATATATATATATATATATATAATATATATATATATATATATATATATATATATATATAAATATATATTTATATTTATATATATATATATATTTATATACATATATATATATATATATATATATATATATATATATATCTATATATATATATATATATATATATATATATATATGTCGTACCTAGTAGCCAGAACGCACTTCTCGGCCTACTATGCAAGGCCCGATTTGCCTAATAAACCAAGTTTTCCTGAATTAATATATTTTCTCTATTTTTTTTCTTATGAAATGATAAAGCTACCCATTTCATTATGTATGAGGTCAATTTTATTTTATTGGAGTTAAAATTAACGTAGATTTATGACCGAACCTAACCAACCCTACCTAACCTAACCTAACCTATCTTCATAGGTTAGGTTAGGTTAGGTAGCCGAAAAAGTTAGGTTAGTTTAGGTTAGGTAGGTTAGGTAGTCGAAAAACAATTAATTCATGAAAACTTGGCTTATTAGGCAAATTGGGCCTTGCATAGTAGGCTGAGAAGAGCGTTCTGGCTACTAGGTACGACATATATATATATATATATATATATATATATATATATATATATATATATATATATATATATATATATATAAATATATATATATATATATATATATATATATATATATATATATATATATATATATATATGTCGTACCCAATAGCCAGAACGCACTTCTCAGCCTACTATGCAAGGCCCGATTTTCCTAATAAGCCAAGTTTTCATGGATTAATGCTTTTTCAACTACCAAACCTACCTAACCTAACCTAACCTAACTTTTTCTGTTACCTAACCTAACCTAACCTAACCTATAAAGATAGGTTAGGTTAGGTAGGGTTGGTTAGGTTCGGTCATATATCTACGTTAATTTTAACTCCAATAATTGTTTTTTTTACTCATACATAATGAAATAGGTAGCTTTATTATTTTATAAGAAAAAAAATTTGAGAAAATATATTAATTCATGAAAACTTGGCTTATAAGGCAAATAGGGCCATGTACAGTAGGCTGAGAAGTGCATTCTGGCTACTAGGTACGACATATATATATATATATATATATATATATATATATATATATATATATATATATATATATATATATATATATATATATATACATATATATATATATATAGATATATATATATATATATATATATATATATATATATATATATATATATATATATATACATATATGCGAACAAGCCAGAATGGTCCCCTGGACAATATGCAACTGAAAACTCACACCCCAGAAGTGACTCGAACCCATACTCCCAGAAGCAACGCAACTGGTATGTACAAGACGCCTTAATCCACTTGACCATCACGACCGGACATAATGAGGTGATAGCCGAGGCTATTTGAACCACCCCACCGCCGGCACTCGGATAGTTATCTTGGGCATAGCATTTTACCAAATCACCTCATTCTTAGGGGCACACGTGAGGAACACAAATGCGAACAAGCCAGAATGGTCCCCTGGACAATATGCAACTGAAAACTCACACCCCAGAAGTGACTCGAACCCATACTCCCAGAAGCAACGCAACTGGTATGTACAAGACGCCTTAATCCACTTGACCATCACGACCGGACATAATGAATTGATAGCCGAGGCTATTTGAACCACCCCACCGCCGGCACTCGGATAGTTATCTTGGGCATAGCATTTTACCAAATCACCTCATTCTTAGGGGCACACGTGAGGAACACAAATGCGAACAAGCCAGAATGGTCCCCTGGACAATATGCAACTGAAAACTCACACCCCAGAAGTGACTCGAACCCATACTCCCAGAAGCAACGCAACTGGTATGTACAAGACGCCTTAATCCACTTGACCATCACGACCGGACATAATGAGGTGATAGCCGAGGCTATTTGAACCACCCCACCGCCGGCACTCGGATAGTTATCTTGGGCATAGCATTTTACCAAATCACCTCATTCTTAGGGGCACACGTGAGGACGACAAATGCGAAGAAGCCAGAATGGTCCCCTGGACAATATGCAACTGAAAACTCACACCCCAGAAGTGACTCGAACCCATACTCCCAGAAGCAACGCAACTGGTATGTACAAGACGCCTTAATCCACTTGACCATCACGACCGGACATAATGAGGTGATAGCCGAGGCTATTTGAACCACCCCACCGCCGGCACTCGGATAGTTATCTTGGGCATAGCATTTTACCAAATCACCTCATTCTTAGGGGCACACGTGAGGAACACAAATGCGAACAAGCCAGAATGGTCCCCTGGACAATATGCAACTGAAAACTCACACCCCAGAAGTGACTCGAACCCATACTCCCAGAAGCAACGCAACTGGTATGTACAAGACGCCTTAATCCACTTGACCATCACGACCGGACATAATAAGGTGATAGCCGAGGCTATTTGAACCACCCCACCGCCGGCACTCGGATAGTTATCTTGGGCATAGCATTTTACCAAATCAACCTCATTCTTAGGGGCACACGTGAGGAACACAAATGCGAACAAGCCAGAATGGTCCCCTGGACAATATGCAACTGAAAACTCACACCCCAGAAGTGACTCGAACCCATACTCCCAGAAGCAACGCAACTGGTATGTACAAGACGCCTTAATCCACTTGACCATCACGACCGGACATAATGAGGTGATAGCCGAGGCTATTTGAACCACCCCACCGCCGGCACTCGGATAGTTATCTTGGGCATAGCATTTTACCAAATCACCTCATTCTTAGGGGCACACGTGAGGAACACAAATGCGAACAAGCCAGAATGGTCCCCTAGACAATATGCAACTGAAAACTCACACCCCAGAAGTGACTCGAACTAATACTCCCAGAAGCAACGCAACTGGTATGTACAAGACGCCTTAATCCACTTGACCATCACGACCGGACATAATGAGGTGATAGCCGAGGCTATTTGAACCACCCCACCGCCGGCACTCGGATAGTTATCTTGGGCATAGCATTTTACCAAATCACCTCATTCTTAGGGGCACACGTGAGGAACACAAATGCGAACAAGCCAGAATGGTCCCCTGGACAATATGCAACTGAAAACTCACCCCTAAGAATGAGGTGATTTGGTAAAATGCTATGCCCAAGATAACTATCCGAGTGCCGGCGGTGGGGTGGTTCAAATAGCCTCGACTATCACCTCATTATGTCCGGTCGTGATGGTCAAGTGGATTAAGGCGTCTTGTACATACCAGTTGCGTTGCTTCTGGGAGTATGGGTTCGAGTCACTTCTGGGGTGTGAGTTTTCAGTTGCATATTGTCCAGGGGACCATTCTGGCTTGTTCGCATTTGTGTTCCTCACGTGTGCCCCTAAGAATGAGGTGATTTGGTAAAATGCTATGCCCAAGATAACTATCCGAGTGCCGGCAGTGGGGTGGTTCAAATAGCCTCGGCTATCACCTCATTATGTCCGGTCGTGATGGTCAAGTGGATTAAGGCGTCTTGTACATACCAGTTGCGTTGCTTCTGGGAGTATAGGTTCGAGTCACTTCTGGGGTGTGAGTTTTCAGTTGCATATTGTCCAGGGGACCATTCTGGCTTGTTCGCATTTGTGTTCCTCACGTGTGCCCCTAAGAATGAGGTGATTTGGTAAAATGCTATGCCCAAGATAACTATCCGAGTGCCGGCGGTGGGGTGGTTCAAATAGCCTCGGCTATCACCTCATTATGTCCGGTCGTGATGGTCAAGTGGATTAAGGCGTTTTGTACATACCAGTTGCGTTGCTTCTGGGAGTATGGGTTCGAGTCACTTCTGGGGTGTGAGTTTTCAGTTATATACATATATATATACATAATATATATATATATATATATATATATAATATATATATATATATATATATATATATATATACATATATATATATATATATATATATATATATATATATATATACATATATATATATATATATATATATATATATATATATATATATATATATATATATATATATATATATATATATATAACTGAAAACTCACACCCCAGAAGTGACTCGAACCCATACTCCCAGAAGCAACGCAACTGGTATGTACAAGACGCCTTAATCCACTTGACCATCACGACCGGACAAAATGAGGTGATAGCCGAGGCTATATGAACCACCCCACCGCCGGCACTCGGATAGTTATCTTGGGCATAGCATTTTACCAAATCACCTCATTCTTTGGGGCACACGTGAGGAACACAAATGCGAACAAGCCTGAATGGTCCCCAGGACATATGCAACTGAAAACTCACACCCCAGAAGTGACTCGAACCCATACTCCCAGAAGCAACGCAACTGGTATGTACAAGACGCCTTAATCCACTTGACCATCACGACCGGACAAAATGAGGTGATAGCCGAGGCTATATGAACCACCCCACCGCCGGCACTCGGATAGTTATCTTGGGCATAGCATTTTACCAAATCACCTCATTCTTTGGGGCACACGTGAGGAACACAAATGCGAACAAGCCTGAATGGTCCCCAGGACATATGCAACTGAAAACTCACACCCCAGAAGTGACTCGAACCCATACTCCCAGAAGCAACGCAACTGGTATGTACAAGACGCCTTAATCCACTTGACCATCACGACCGGACAAAATGAGGTGATAGCCGAGGCTATATGAACCACCCCACCGCCGGCACTCGGATAGTTATCTTGGGCATAGCATTTTACCAAATCACCTCATTTTTAGGGGCACGCGTGAGGAACACAAATGCGAACAAGCCTGAATGGTCCCCAGGACATATGCAACTGAAAACTCACACCCCAGAAGTGACTTGAACCCATACTCCCAGAAGCAACGCAACTGGTATGTACAAGACGCCTTAATCCACTTGACCATCACGACCGGACAAAATGAGGTGATAGCCGAGGCTATATGAACCACCTCGGCTGGAGGTGGTGGTGGAGAGGGTTAAGGCGTACCTGTTATGCCAGTTGCTGGAAGGCTTCTGTGCTGGCTAGGGTTCGAGTCTCCTGGTGGGAAAGTGTTCTAAAGTTGTATACTTGACTCTCGTGTTTAGGAGAGTTGTGCCTTAAGCATAGACACTGTGTCTTCCCATATTAACAGGGACTTGATGAAATTAACGTCTAAATGACCCCTCACTTGCTCTAGTGCTCTTGGGAGGTGGTGATCTTTGTGGTATTTAAATACTCCGAAATTACCATCTCTTTTAAGGGTCTGAGCAGGTGGTGGAGAGGGTTAAGGCGTACCTGTTATGCCAGTTGCTGGAAGGCTTCTGTGCTGGCTAGGGTTCGAGTCTCCTGGTGGGAAAGTGTTCTAAAGTTGTATACTTGACTCTCGTGTTTAGGAGAGTTGTGCCTTAAGCATAGACACTGTGTCTTCCCATATTAACAGGGACTTGATGAAATTAACGTCTAAATGACCCCTCACTTGCTCTAGTGCTCTTGGGAGGTGGTGATCTTTGTGGTATTTAAATACTCCGAAATTACCATCTCTTTTAAGGGTCTGAGCAGGTGGTGGAGAGGGTTAAGGCGTACCTGTTATGCCAGTTGCTGGAAGGCTTCTGTGCTGGCTAGGGTTCGAGTCTCCTGGTGGGAAAGTGTTCTAAAGTTATATATATATATATATATATATATATATGTCGTACCTAGTAGCCAGAACGCACTTCTCTGCCTACTATGCAAGGCCCGATTTGCCTAATAAGCCAAGTTTTCATGAATTAATTGTTTTTCGACTACCTAACCTACCTAACCTAACCTAACCTAACTTTTTCTACTACCTAACCTAACCTTACCTATAAAGATAGGTTATGTTAGGTTAGGTAGGGTTGGTTAGGTTCGGTCATATATATACGTTAATTTTAACTCCAATAAAAAGAAATTGACCTCATACATAATGAAATGGGTAGCTTTATCATTTCATAAGAAAAAAATTAGAGAAAATATATTAATTCAGGAAAACTTGGCTTATTAGGCAAATCGGGCCTTGCATAGTAGGCCGAGAAGTGCGTTCTGGCTACTAGGTACGACATATATATATATATATATATATATATATATATATATATATATATATATATATATATATATATATATATATATATATATATATATATATGTCGTACCTAGTAGCCAGAACGCACTTCTCAGTCTACTATGAAAGACCCGATTTGCCTAATAAGCCAAGTTTTCATGAAATAATTGCTTTTCGACTACCTAACCTAACTTTTTCTGCTACCTAACCTAACCTAACCTATAAAGATAGGTTAAGTTAGGTTAGGTAGGGTTGGTTAGGTTCGGTCAGATATCAACGTTAATTTTAACTCCAATAAAAAAAAATTTACCTCATACATAATGAAATGGGTAGCTTTATCATTTCATAAGAAAAAATAAGACAAAATATATTAATTCAGGAAACTTGGCCTATTAGGCAAATCGGGCCTTGCATATTAGGCGGATAAGTGCGTTCTGGCTACTAGGTACGACATATATATATATATATATATATATATATATATATATATATATATATATATATATATATATATATATATATATATATATATATATATATATATAAATATATATATATATATATATATATATATATATATATATATATATATATATATATATATATATATATATATATATATATATATATATATATATATATATATATATATATATATATATAAACGCCCCAACGGCACTAGGTGGTAAGCTTGGGCATAGTTATTTCATTGAATCACCTTACTTTGAGGGACCACGTGAGCAACACAAAAGTGAACAAGCTTAAATGGTCCCCAAGCCAATATGCAACCGAAAACTCCACACCCCAGAAGTGATTCGAACCCAGACAGCCAGGAGCACTATGCATCTGGCGTACAGTGTATCGTAACCACTTGTCCAATCGTAACCATACAACGAATTTTGTACAAATTTCAAGCATAGAAAGCATATATAGCTAACACGAAGGATTCCTTCTTGATGAGACTCGTCAGCTAATTTTTTTGTTTATTATAAAATCGATTGTCTGTGTTGTGTCGTAAAGAAAAATTGAGTTATATACAGTCAACGTAAAGCTACGATTGGTCGAGAGCGTCCTTAGCGCGACGAAGTTTACTTACGAAGATTTTCTTACTTAAATGCCTACCTGAATACTGACGTAGCCACTATGAAGATGCTAAAAAAGAACGTTTGTAAGTACGTACGTAACTGCTTCGTGAATCTGGCTCCCGGTTACAGAAGGGTTCGTAGCATGACATCAGGCATGCAGGGATAGTCTTAACTCCCACCCGGATCATGGTGGGGTGCTCCTGACCCTAGAGTAGGGTAAGTCTTAACCTTTGCCGGAGCATAGTGTGGTGCTGTGGCCCAGGGCGAAGTTAGTCTTAACCACCTACCAGAGAATGGTTTGGTGCCCCTGGCCCAAGAGCTTCGTAAGTATTAACACCCACCCTGAACATGGTGTAGTGCTACTGGCCCCATATATGGGTACGTCTTAATCCCCGCCCAAAGCAAGATGTGGTGGTTCTGACCCAAGGGCAGAGTAAGTCTTAACCACTGCCTGGAGCATGATATGATGCCCCTGGCCCCAGGGCGGGGTAAGCCTTAACCCACTGGCAGGAGCATGTGTAGTGCTCCTGGCCCAGGATGGGATAAGACATAACCTAATCCCGGAGCATGGTGTGGGGCTCTTGCCTCAGAGCGGGGTAAGTCTTAGCACCCACCCGGAGCATGGTCTGGTTCTCCTGGCTCCAGGCAGAGAAAGTCTTAACCCCCGCCCGGAGCATGGTGTGGTGCTCCTGGCCCCAGGCAGGGATAGTCTTAACCCCCGCCCGGAGCATGGTGTGGTGCTCCTGGCCTGTGACGGACCTGTGCGCCATCTATGATCCAGGTTCCGAATTAAATAGTTGACCCTCCCATTAATATCAGTCAGCTGTTCTGGTAGGTGATGAGCTACTGGTGACAGAGAGGGCTAGTGGAGCGCTGTGGACTTCACTTTTGGAGTGTGCTAGCCAGAGAGGGCTAGTGGGGCGCTGTGGACTTCACTGTTGGGGTGTGCTAGCCAGAGAGGCTAGTGGAGCGCTGTAGACTTCACTGTTGGGGTGTGCTAGCCAGAGAGGCTAGTGGAGCGCTGTAGACTTCACTGTTGGGGTGTGCTAGCTAGAAGGCTAGTGGAGCGCTGTGAACTTCACTGTTAGGGTGTGCTAGCCAGAAGGATAGTGGAGCGCTGTGGACTTCACTGTTAGTTTACTAGTCAGAAGGCTAGTGGAGCTCTGAGGACTTCACCGTTTGGGTGTGCTAACCAGAGGGCTAGTAGAGCTCTGGAAGACTTCACTGTTTGAGCGTACTAGCGAGTGGGCTAGTAGGGCACTTGAAGACATCGCTATAACTGCAGCTAGTGGGCTAGGGGCTAGTGTTGCGCTGAAGACCTCGTCAGAGGAATGTAAATAGTATCCGTCATCTTCGCAGCTAGCTAGCGTGAGGGCTAACGATGCTCTGGATGACCTCTAGTAGTGAATTGTATATAGTTGTGGTGGTAGATAATAAGAACGGTTAATTTTAACTGCAATATTATTTCTTACCTTAAAGATTACACTACATTTCCACAATGGGATCTCTGACCTTGAGAATGATCGTAGAGTTTATAAGAACCCGGTTACGGAAGGGTTCGTAACATGGCCCTAGGGCCGGGGAAGTCTTAACCCCTGCCCGGAGCATGGTGTGGTGCTGTGGTCCAGGGTGAGGTAAATCTTAACCACCTCCCGGAGCATTGTGTGGTGTTCCTGGCCCAGGGAGGGATAAGTCTTAACCCCCTGTTGGAAATCCTACACACATGTTAACATACTATAGTTAGCCATTTCCGAATATAAGGGAAATGGGAGATTCAGTGTCATCACAATAGACCCTTATTCACAACACGAATATATTAAACTCCATTTATTCTTTTAAACTAAAGTCTAGTGTTTAAACCTAATAAAAAGTATTCGCTTGGACTGGATATATTATAATTAGCAATAAAAAATACACTACAGACTTCCTTGCTATTGTTCAATAAACCTAGTCCTTAAGACAGAGTAGGAACCAACAGAGTATTGGAACGCAACCTCAGGGAAGGAGGCTGGCAGTCACGCTCTGGCTCAGACACAGAAACAAAACAAAGAGGGCTCCTCACGACAAGCACAACTTGTCAATGGATCCACAACAATCCGACCAACCCTCAATAACAAAGATAAGAGCTTAGTTCCCGACTCCCATTACATCTTTTATTGGTAGTGATCACTATTAAATATAGGATAGGTAGTTGATTAAGCTGCAGACGAAGCCCACAACAAAGTGAGTAGTGTTTTACTCAGCTCTACACACACACAAGTAATTCATGTCAAACCTGTACTTTATATGTTAATGGAACCGTTATTAATCCCATTCTTTGGTAGGTAAGTTTGTGAGTTGAAGATAATGAGGTGAGCTGGCCAACATAACTTGTGATGTTCTTGCTTACCCTAGCTGTTCCACAGACGCCACCTGAGTGCCAGCCCCCATTTTACAACTGGACCACATGTAGCCACACTCTAACAGCTATCACACTGCCTAATCAGGCCATACCTACATCATGGCTAAGATCTCACATTTGTACTAACCCATGTTTACTATAAGATTGAGTAGTACTAACCATACTGTAGATTAATTACCACCACATGTGGTATAATTTATATTATAATAAGGTAAATGTTTATAGCTAATTATATGACCACCCATTGTTGTATAAGGTGTAAACGTCCCTCCAACTATGTGCAGGTAAATTCTGGCAGGCTGAATCAAGTAGACAGTCCACTTAGAATCATAATCATCAATATTGAAGTGATAAAAAAATAGAAAATAAATGTTCACAAAGAATAAAAACAAATAATTGCTTGCTAGGATTATCCAACACCCCCACCCAGAGCACGGAGGGGTGCTCCTGGCCCAGGACGGGGTAACAACGACGACAACAACAAGCACTTCACTCTCGCATCACAACAACAACATGAACAACAACAACAAGGGTACATCAACAACAGCACTATAACAACACATCATCAACAACAAGAGAACATCATCAACAACAACAACATCAACAAAGGAACATCAACCACAACAACAACAACAACAACAACAACAACATCAACAAGGAAACATCAACCACAACAACAACAACAACAAGTGCTAGCATGACAACATTTGAGGGGATTCCCATGAACAAAACAGGAAAAATTTTCCGAGATATTATCTTACACGCCACACCAGGTGGTATTGTTGACCTTTGTGGACGCCTGCTGGTAGATACTGGGGGAGGGTGGGGAGGGTCGGCGGTGGGGAGGGTCGGCGGTGGGGAGGGTCGGCGGTGGGGAAGGTCGGCGGTGGGAAGGGCCGGTGGTGGGGAGGGCCGGCGGTGGGGAGGGCCGGCGGTGGGGAGGAGACAGGGTGGGGAGGGTCGGCGGTGGGGAGGAGACAGGGTGGGGAGGAGACAGGGTGGGGAGGAGACAGGGTGGGGAGGGTCGGCGGTGGGGAGGAGACAGGGTGGGGAGGGTCGGCGGTGGGGAGGGTCGGCGGTGGGGAGGAGACAGGGTGGGGAGGGTCGGCGGTGGGGAGGAGACAGGGTGGGGAGGGTCGGCGGTGGGGAGGAGACAGGGTGGGGAGGGTCGGCGGTGGGGAGGAGACAGGGTGGGGAGGGTCGGCGGTGGAGAGGGTCTGGGAGGGTCGGCGGTGGGGGAGGGTCGGCGGTGGGGAGGGCCGGCGGTGGGGAGGAGACAGGGTGGGGAGGGTCGGCGGTGGGGAGGAGACAGGGTGGGGAGGGCCGGCGGTGGGGAGGAGACAGGGTGGGGAGGGTCGGCGGTGGGGAGGAGACAGGGTGGGGAGGGTCGGCGGTGGGGAGGAGACAGGGTGGGGAGGGTCGGCGGTGGGGAGGAGACAGGGTGGGAGGGTCGGCGGTGGAGAGGGTCTGGGAGGGTCGGCGGTGGGGGAGGGCCGGCGGTGGGGAGGGCCGGCGGTGGGGAGGAGACAGGGTGGGGAGGTCGGCGGTGGGGAGGAGACAGGGTGGGGAGGAGACAGGGTGGGGAGGGTCGGCGGTGGGGAGGAGACAGGGTGGGGAGGGTCGGCGGTGGGGAGGGTCGGCGGTGGGAGGAGACAGGGTGGGGAGGGTCGGCGGTGGGGAGGGTCGGCGGTGGGGAGGAGACAGGGTGGGGAGGGTCGGCGGTGGGGAGGAGACAGGGTGGGGAGGGTCGGCGGTGGGGAGGAGACAGGGTGGGGAGGGTCGGCGGTGGAGAGGGTCTGGGAGGGTCGGCGGTGGGGGAGGGTCGGCGGTGGGGAGGGTCGGCGGTGGGGAGGGTCGGCGGTGGGGAGGGCCGGCCGGTGGGGAGGGTCGGCGGTGGGGAGGAGACAGGGTGGGGAGGGTCGGCGGTGGGGAGGAGACAGGGTGGGGGGGGTTGGCGGTGGGGAGGAGACAGGGTGGGGAGGGTCGGCGGTGGGGAGGGTCGGCGGTGGGGAGGGGACAGGGTGGGGAGGGTCGGCGGTGAGAGGGTCGGGGAGGGTCGGCGGTGGGGGAGGGTCGGCGGTGGGGAGGGTCGGCGGTGGGGGAGGGTCGGCGGTGGGGGGAGGGTCGGCGGTGGGGGAGGGCCGGCGGTGGGAGGAGATAGGGAGGGAGGAGACAGGGTGGGATGAGACAGGGTGGGATGAGACAGGGTGGGATGAGACAGGGTGGAGGAGACAGGGTGGAGGAGACAGGGTGGGAGGAGACAGGGTGGGAGGAGACACGGTGAGAGGAGACAGGGTGGGAGGAGACAGGGTGTGAGGAGACAGGGTGTGAGGAGACAGGGTGTGAGGAGACAGGGTGTGAGGAGACAGGGTGGGAGGAGACAGGGTGGGAGGAGACAGGGTGGGAGGAGACAGGGTGGGAGGAGACAGGATGGGAGGAGACAGGGTGGGAGGAGTCTGGGTGGGAGGAGTCTGGGTGGGAGGAGTCTGGGTGGGAGGTGTATATAAGAACTGCTGCCTAGTTTTTTCCGACACTGTTGGCCACACCATCGTCAGCTGCTGTCTGCTGCTTCTGCTGTCTGCTGCTGCTGTTGTCTGCTGCTGCTGTTGTCTGCTGCTGCTGCTGTCGGTCTCTGCTGCTGCCGTTGTCTGCTTGTCTTGTTCTCTCGTCGCTACAGTTGTGAGGTAATTATACATGGCTTGTACGCGATCAGTGCCCTGAGTATTTGGCCATATTCTACCCCCCCCCGCCCCCACCATATTCTACCCCCCACCATATTCTACCTCCCACCATATTCCACCACCACCATTTTCTACCCCACCATATTCTACCACCACAATATTCTAATATCACTATATTCTACCACCACAATATTCTACATCCACAATATTCTACCACCACCATATTCTACCACCACCATATTCTATCACCACCATATTCTACCCCCCCCCATATTCTACCACCACCATATTCTACCACCACCATATTCTACCACCACAATATTCTCCCACTACCATATTCTACCACCACCATATTCTACTACCACCATATTCTACCACCACAATATTCTAATATCACTATATTCTACCACCACAATTTTCTACATCCACAATATTCTACCACCACCATATTCTACCACCACCATATTCTACCACCACCATATTCTACCACCACCATATTCTACCACCACAATATTCTCCCACTACCATATTCTACCACCACCATATTCTACTACCACCATATTCTACCACCACCATATTCTACCACCACCATATTCTACCACCACAATATTCTCCCACTACCATATTCTACCACCACCATATTCTACTACCACCATATTCTACCACCACCATATTCTGCCACCACAATATTCTACCACCACAATATTCTACCACCACAATATTCTACCACCACAATATTCTGCCACCACAATATTCTACCACCACAATATTCTACCACCACAATATTCTACCACCACCATATTATTGGGAGCAGCGCCAAGTATTAAGTTGAACAGGAAATAGTGTTTAAAAATAATCAGCGCTGCAGGCTGTGGAGGCCAGGCTGTGGAGGCCAGGCTGTGGAGGCCAGGCTGGGGACGCCAGGCTGTGGAGGCCAGGCTGTGGAGGCCAGGCTGTGGAGGCCAGGCGGTGGAGGCCAGGCGGTGGAGGCCAGGCTGTGGAGGCCAGGCTGGTGTGGACAGGCTGGGGAGGCCTGGCTGGGGACGCTAGGCTGTGGAGGTCACACTGGGGAGGCCAGGCTGGGGAGGACAGGCTAGGGAGGCCAGGCTGGGGAGGCCAGGCTGGGAGGACAGGCTGGGGAGGCCAGGCTGGGGAGGCCAGGCTGGGGAGGCCAGGCTGAGCAGGCCTGGCTGGGGAGGACAGGCTGGGGAGGACAGGCCGGGGAGGACAGGCTGGGGAGGCCAGGCTTGGGAGGCCAGGCTGGTGAGGCCAGGTTGGGGAGGACAGGCTGGGGAGGCGAGGCTGGGGAGGCCAAGCTTGGGAGGACAGGAGTAGTGTAAATGGCCCCATAGAGCGGCAATTTTGTTTTTTTCGACTGCCGCTCTACGTCGCAGGGGTATTTTCGACTTTTAGACCGGCAATTTTCGCAGGGGTATTTTTCGACTTTTTTTTTTTTTTCGACTGCCGCTCTACGTCGCAGGGGTATTTTCGACTTTTAGACCGGCAATTTTGTTTTTTTTTTCGACTGCCGCTCTACGTCGCAGGGGTATTTTCGACTTTTAGACCGGCAATTTTGTATTTTCGACTTTTAGACCGGCAATTTTTTTTTTTTTTTCGACTGCCGCTCTACGTCGCAGGGATATTTTCGACTTTTAGACCGGCAATTTTGTTTTTTTTCGACTGCCGCTCTACGTCGCAGGGGTATTTTCGACTTTTAGACCGGCAATTTTGTTTTTTTTTCGACTGCCGCTCTACGTCGCAGGGGTATTTTCAACTTTTAGACCGTCGCAGGGTTATTTTCAACTTTTTTTTGTTTTTTTTTTTTTCGACTTCTTCGCAGGGGTATTTTCAACTTTTAGACCGGCAATTTTGTTTTTTTTTTTTTTCGACTGCCACTCTACGTCGCAGGGTTATTTTCAACTTTTAGACCGGCAATTTTGTTTTTTTTCGACTGCCGCTCTACGTCGCAAGGTTATTTTCAACTTTAGACCTGCCGTTTTGGGTTTTTTTTCCGGGGCCTGTCTACGCACCCCTAGTTTCACGAACTTGAAGTACGACATAGACCGTGCGTTTTTTTGTTTTTCAGGAGCTGGTCTACGCACCCTGGGTTTTCTACAAGTCGCTCTATGGCCCCTGTCATTTTCTCTCAAGGGGATTAAACGGCCGCCTCCAGTCATCCCCAAATTTCGTTGGCTCAGTGACCCTGCACAGACATTGCTAATGGTCAATGACGTCACCAGCTAGCCGCTCAGCGTTCCTGCACCGGCATGTTCGAGGGGATTAAAAAGCCGGTCTATGAGTCGTGTGTTTTGCGATACAACAGTGACCTTGAAACCTAATGTAAAAATACCATCATCCCTAGTCTATTTTTAATTTCATATTTACTTCCAACCATCACCCATTACATTTATCAAAGGTGATCATGTATGTGAGGGAAGAACATAACTTCAGCACTGCAAGAAGTTATGTGTGTATTTTCAAGTTCGTCCCCTGCTGCCTGTATTTACCCAGGTCTTTTTTCCTAAATATATAACTTATCCAATTCATTCCTATTCTGTTTCATGTCGATACGTATAATAGGTTATTAATATTCCCCTTTAGTATGACCATTCAGTCACACCTCTATCATGTCACCCCTATTTCTTCTTCTTCGTCGTCGTTCTAGAGAATGTAATTTGAGCTATGACAATCTTTCTTGAAGGATCGTTTATTATGCATAGGGCAAAAAACAGTAACCCTGAAACCTAATGTAAAATACCATCAACCCTAGACTATTATAAATTTCCTATTTACTTCCAACCATCGGTCATTGCATGAAACAAAAGGGGAGCACCACTGCAAGAAGTTATTTGTGTATTTTTCAAGTTCTTCCCCTGTTACCTATATTCACCCAGGTCTTTTTCCTAAATATATAAGTTATCCAATTCATTCCTGTTCTGTTTCATGTTGATACGTATAATGGGTCATTAATATTCCCCTTTACTATGACCATTCAGTCACACGTCTATCGTGTCACCCCTATTTCTTCTTCATCATCGTCGTTCTAGAGAAGCACTGCAAGAAGTTATGTATGTATTTTCAAGTTCGTCCCCTGTTACCTATATTTACCCAGGTCTTTTTCCTAAATATAAAACTTATTCAATTCATGCCTATTCTGTTTCATGTTGATACGTATAATAGGTTATTAATATTCCCCTTTACTATGACCATTCAGTCGCACCTCTATCATGTCACCCCTATTTCTTCTTCGTCATCTTCATTCTAGAGAATGTAATTTGAGCTTTGACAATCTTTCTTGAAGGATCGTTTATTATGCATAGGGCAAAAAATAAAATGAAAAAACTGCTATCATTCATTTATATTAAAAAACAGAGCCCTGGGCATTGGCAATTTCAATGCGTTTTCAGTAGTAACCAATATTGTCCTTAACCTCACACACGTCTCACATTCGCTCAAAACATACCTCCCACACCTTGCTATGGCATATAACAAATAAAAAAATCTCATTCAGTAAAAGCATGCCTCTCATATTTTAAAATAAGGCCTTCTGCGGCGCAAGGCGCGCTAAATGCGAATCCCAGGAGGTTCACACATAAGTGTGAACTCTTAATCTGGCTTAATACCTCACCTATACTCTGTGCTTCATCAAAGTTGATATTCAGCTACAATAGCTCGTATTTTGGCTCATTGCTTATATTTTCTGTTATTCATAAACCCGATCAAACCTTCCTAACCTAACCTATCCTAACTTATTATATATAACAAGCAAATACATTCTACAGAACAGTTATTGTTGTTGTTTAGTGACATCGTGAAAAGCGACCTCAGGTATAGGGATAATGTATTGATGGTCATTAGCATATAGGTGTGAAGGTATTACAGTACCTTACTGGTCAACTATGTATGACGTCACCAGACAACCAATGCGACCTTTGGCATCCTACTGGCATGAGTATTTGATGTTATTATTCAAAAATGACTAGACTATCCATCCCCACCTAACCTAATCAGAGGTTTAAGAACATACATTTTAGTCATCCACAACTGTAATCATTATTCAGTGATAAGTTCAAAAGTATAACAGAAGCCCAAATGTCGTACTGCAATTTAAGCAGAATCGTACATCTGGCAGTATAGCAGGTGAGCTGAAACATAAGAATAAAGGTAACTGCAGAGGTCCTATTGGCCCATACGAGGCAGCTCCTATATATTTCCACCCAATCTCATTCATATCCACCCTATGCTTAAAACAACCAAGGGATCCCACTTAAAGTATTAGTTTACAATAATAGTTTTAATAAATAGCTCTTATTCTAGTTTTATACACAACAGCAATTATGAAAACCCTATATCTAGATATTCTACTATAATCCACAAGTAGTTACCACACATCTGGCAGTACAGCGGATTAGTGGCTGTGTTCATAGGCTAGTCAACTGTCCTCACATCCATCAAATAGATATCCAAATGTCGCACCTCAATTCATCCATCTAGCAACTCAGCTGGATGTTAGCCACTATATTCATAGGCTAATAATTTCTACACCTCAAAAAATCCTAGTCTTGCTGCGCAAATCAGCTAACTTGTTTCTAAACCAACACTCGCAAATACAATCATGCATACCTACACATACTTCAAAACCTATGCATTCATAGAGAATTGCCTAGTTTTTGCCACCATTTCCCCATTAATCAGATGTAATTTATGCCATACACACAGAAAATACAGCATTTACACACCAAATATGCCATTTATGCACAAAATATATTATTTACACTCAAAATATACCATCACATAAAAAAATATGAGATTTTCATACAAAATATGTCAGTTGCACACAAAAATATACCATTTACACAATATCGCATGTACACTCAGAGTATGACATTTACACAAAGTACGGTATTTTGCACAAATATATCAAAATGCTTATGCATTTAGACAATCAAAAATGCGCTTTAACTAAAATTACACAATTTCACAAACGTAATTTTCACAAATTACCCACACATTGTCTCATAAACCAAAATACACTTACACCATGAAGATCTATTTTATCAAATTACAGAGCTTACACAAAATACACAATTTTCACTCGCAAATACAGTTGCACCAGTTCCACTTCAACAAATTAAAAACACAACTTGCATAAATGCACTATTATCACAAAAATTATTATAAAACATGGACATTTATTACACAGTTTGTGTAATTATTTTACATCTTTGCACAATTAATACAAGAAAACTTGCTATATAATTACTCAGCTTGTACAATGACAATCAATACGCAAAGGTATAAATAAACAATTCGTCCATATGCAATTACACAACATGCGCAATTAATACACAACTTATACAATATTACACATCTTTCATAATTATTACACACAACTTGCACAAATGCATATCTAGCACAAATACGTACAATACATAACTAACCCAAATATGAAAATACACAACTAGCATAAATACACGATTTACACAAATACAATTGCGACATTTACACAACTAGCTCAAAAATATAAACAATACACAACTTACCAAAATATGAACAATACATAACTAGCACATATTCATTAAATACACAACTATGCAATTTCCGCAAATGCACATACAAAAACATATAAAATTAATACATACAACTTTCACAAAACAATACACAATTTATAGAAATATAATCAATACATAATTTCAATAATCATACAACTTATGCAAAATACATAATCTGCACAATTAATACACAAGTATATTAATTGTGCTATATATGTACAAACACAACCAACTGGGTCAAACAATACACAATTTGCATGATATTTTTCTGGGTATATTTAGGACATTAATTATAATATGCTGAGTTTAACCAACTCCCCAAAAAGTCAGAATTTCACATATAAAAATGGTTCATATAACTTCCGATAAGCTCAATATATAACACATTCTTTTTTCCATTAAGATATCAACATTATTAGTGCTAAACTATTCATCTAACATATGTCCACTATTTTTATGTCTTATTTATACCTTCCTTGTTACATTCTCTCCAATCAGACCACTATATTTATGTATTTATTCAAACCATCTAACAGACATATTTGTTCTAGCCTTAGTTATGTTAGGGCAGGTGGGGTTAGGTGGAGTCAGTATTTTCTATGATAATTTTAGACAAATTTGCTATTTCTTATCAAAATGCATCTTGTTAAAACTTAAATTCATCTAAATCCATCAAAAAAAATATACTTATACTACGCAAATTTGACTAAATTCAACCTAGCTAAACTAACTAAATATGAGCATCCCATATCCTCACATACAAGCCTATGTCGACTCTGTCCATACATTATATGAGTCTGCCATATAGCACGAACCCCAAATAGGAAAATTTACAATATTTCTTAAACATACTAGTTCATTACCCTAAGATATTATATATGTCCTTCCCTACACGACCTCACCTAACCTGACCTAGCATATCCAACCCTGGATTTGTTAAAGTTTGCGAAATTTATGCTAAGCCACCTAAATTTCACCAAATTTAAGGCAATTTCCACCAAATATACCCAAATGTTGCGTAGCATAGCACTGCCAAAGCCCATTTTCTCCTATTCCATACTACCCTACACAACCTCACCTAACATGACCTAGCATATCCAAACCTGGATTTGGTTAAAGTCTGCGAAATTTATGCTATGCCACCTAAATTTGACCAAATATACCCAAATGTTTCATATCACAGCACTGCCAAAGCCCATTTTTACCTACATTTTCTCCTATTCCATCCTACCCTATGCAACCTTACCTAACCTATCCTACCATATCCAAACCTAGATTTGGTTAAAGTCGGCGAAATTTAAGCTATCCCACCTAAATTCTATCTAATTTAAGGCAATTCCCACCAAATATATCCAAATGTTCTGTATCACAGCACTGCCAAAGCCCATTTTTACCTACATTTTCTCCTATTCCATCCTACCATACGCAACCTTACCTAACCTATCCTAGCATATCCAAACCTAGATTTGGTTAAAGTCGGCGAAATTTAAGTTATCCTATATAAATTTTACCTAATTTAAGACAATTTCCACCAAATATACCCAAAAATGTTTTGGAACATAGCACGGCCAAAGCTCATTTTAGCTGAGTTTTCACCTATTCCAATCTGCCCTAGACAACCATACCCATCCTCTCCTGGCATATCCAAAGTCAGATTTCACACAGCCTCACCTAACCTGACCTAGCATATCCCAAGCTAGATTTGATTAGAGTTCGTGAAATTTATGCTTACTCACCTAAATTCAACATAATTTAAGACAATTTCTACCCAAAATGATTTGTTACATAGCTCAGCCAAAGACCATTTACCCGAGTTTTAACATATTCCAACCTACCCTACATAGCCTTACCTATCCCTGACCTAGCAGATTTGATTAAAGTTGGGGAAATTTAAGCTATCGCCATCAAATTGGAGACAATTCCTACAAAATACGCCTAAATGTTGTGTATCATAGCACAGCCAAAACCCATTTTACCCACATTTTCATCCATTCCATCTAAACCTGGACCTAGCCTCTGATACTACATATACTCAGAGAAGTGATGTTTTTTGGATATGAACCTAAATGCCCGTGCCTAACCTGCAAGAGTCTTGGAGCTTTGTTGAATATTTTATCTATTTTTCTTCAAAAACTGAAGTTTTGGATACGAACCTATCCGCACTGTGCCTAACCTGCTAGATTCTTTGTTGAACATTGTAACCATATACATAGAAAAGTGATGTTTTGGATATGGACCTAACAGCCCCTCTCCTTTAAAACTTGGAACTGTGTTCAATATTGTAGATATAGTGTTGGGTATGTGTTTTGTTTTTACACATCAACCCAACCGTCCTGGACCTAACCTCCCTTCATCTAACTTTAAATTTATCATAAATATGGAAGGACGTGTTGTTTGTGCAACAACCCAACTGTCCTTGACCTAACCTCCATTTATCTAACTTCCTGGGAGGACGTGTTATTTGTGCATCAACCCAGCCGTCCTGGGCCTAACCTCCCTTTATCTAACTTCAAATTTATTGTATTTATTGGAAGAAGGTGTTGTTTATGCATCAACCCAACCTCCCTGGACCTAACCTCTGATACACGAATCTTGGTTCAACATTGCATCATACTCGTAGCATATTTTTTTCACATAATTCATCCATCCTCAACCTAACCTCTATTACCTGGGGGAGGGAGGTTAATGGAAAATATGATAATAATGGGAATTTTCTCTACATCAGTTCAACTTAACCATCCTTAATCTAACTTTAGTTAGAAAGGGATATAACTCACCAAAACTATTTAATTACCATTTACCTTATTTTCCTTATCCTAACCTATAACTAGAGGGTTTAGACCCCCCTTTACCTCGAAATTATAGTATATGGTTAAATTAGGGAATGTTGTTAGTGAAAATATATTCCTACCTTAAATATATGTATAATTTCGAAAATAAATATTCCTACCTTAACATTCCCTAATATATACATAATTTCGAGGTAAAGGGGGGTCTAAACCCTCTAGTTATAGGTTAGGATAAGGAAAATAAGGTAAATGGTAATTAAATAGTTTTGGTGAGTTATATCCCTTTCTAAGTAAGGTTAGATTAAGGATGGTTAAGTTGAACTGATGTAGAGAAAATTCCCATTATTATCATATTTTCCATTAACCTCCCTCCCCCAGGTAATAGAGGTTAGGTTGAGGATGGATGAATTATGTGAAAAAAATATGCTACGAGTATGATGCAATGTTGAACCAAGATTCGTGTATCAGAGGTTAGGTCCAGGGAGGTTGGGTTGATGCATAAACACCACCACCTTCCCATAAATACAATACATTTGAAGTTAGATAAAGGGAGGTTAGGCCCAGGACGGCTGGGTTGATGCACAAATAACATGGTCCACCCATATTTATGATAAATTTGAAGTTAGATAAATGAAGGTTAGGTCAAGGACGGTTGGGTTATTGCACAAACAACACGTCATTCCATATTTATGATAAATTTAAAGTTAGATGAAGGGAGGTTAGGTCCACGACGGTTGGGTTGATGTGTAAAAACAAAACACATACCCAACACTATATCTACAATATTGAACACAGTTCCAAGTTTTAAAGGAGAGGGGCTGTTAGGTCCATATCCAAAACATCACTTTTCTATGAATATGGTTACAATGTTCAACAAAGAATCAAGCAGGTTAGGCACAGTGCGGATAGGTTCATATCCAAAACTTCTGTTTTTGAAGAAAAATAGATAAAATATTCAACAAAGCTCCAAGACTCTTGCAGGTTAGGCACGGGCATTTAGGTTCATATCCAAAAAACATCACTTCTCTGAGTATATGTAGTAACAGAGGCTAGGTCAAGGTTTAGATGGAATGGATGAAAATGTGGGTAAAATGGGTTTTGGCTGTGCTATGATACACAACATTTAGGCGTATTTTGTAGGAATTGTCTCCAATTTGATGGCGATAGCTTAAATTTCCCCAACTTTAATCAAATCTGCTAGGTCAGGGATAGGTAAGGCTATGTAGGGTAGGTTGGAATGTGTTAAAACTCGGGTAAATGGTCTTTGGCTGAGCTATGTAACAAATCATTTTGGGTAGAAATTGTCTTAAATTATGTTGAATTTAGGTGAGTAAGCATAAATTTCACGAACTCTAATCAAATCTAGCTTGGGATATGCTAGGTCAGGTTAGGTGAGGCTGTGTGAAATCTGACTTTGGATATGCCAGGAGAGGATGGGTATGGTTGTCTAGGGCAGATTGGAATAGGTGAAAACTCAGCTAAAATGAGCTTTGGCCGTGCTATGTTCCAAAACATTTTTGGGTATATTTGGTGGATATTGTCTTAAATTAGGTAAAATTTATATAGGATAACTTAAATTTCGCCGACTTTAACCAAATCTAGGTTTGGATATGCTAGGATAGGTTAGGTAAGGTTGCGTATGGTAGGATGGAATAGGAGAAAATGTAGGTAAAAATGTGGAACTTTGGCAGTGCTGTGATATGAAACATTTGGGTAGGTATTTGGTCTGTGATATGAAAATTTAGGTGGTATAGCATAAATTTCGCAGACTTTAACCAAATCCAGGTTTGGATATACTAGGTCATGTTAGGTGAGGTTGTGTAGGGTAGTATGGAATAGGAGAAAATGGGCTTTGGCAGTGCTATGCTACGCAACATTTGGGTATATTTGGTGGAAATTGCCTTAAATTTGGTGAAATTTAGGTGGCATAGCATAAATTTTGCAAACTTTAACAAATCCAGGGTTGGATATGCTAGGTCAGGTTAGGTGAGGTCGTGTAGGGAAAGACATATATAATATCTTAGGGTAATGAACTAGTATATTTAAGAAATAGTGTAAATTTTCCTATTTGGGGTTCGTGCTATATGGCAGACTCATATAATGTATGGACAGAGGCAACATAGGCTTGTATGTGAGGATATGGGATGCTCATATTTAGTTAGTTTAGCTAGGTTGAATTTAGTCAAATTTGCGTAGTATAAGTATATTTTTTTTTATAGATTTAGATGAATTTAAGTTTTAACAAGATGCATTTTGATAAGATACAGCAAATTTGTCTAAAATTATCATAGAAAATACTGACTCCACCTAACCCCACCTGCCCTAACATTAAGGCTAGAACAAATATGTCTGTTAGATGGTTTGAATAAATACATAAATATGGTGGTCTGATTGGAGAGAATGTAACAAGGAAGGTATAAATAAGACATAAAAATAGTGGACATATGTTAGATGAATAGTTTAGCACTAATAATGTTGATATCTTAATGGAAAAAGAATGTGTTATATATTGAGCTTATCGGAAGTTATATGAACCATTTTTATATGTGAAATTCTGACTTTTTGGGGAGTTGGTTAAACTCAGCATATTATAATTAATGTCCTAAATATACCCAGAAAAATATCATGCAAATTGTGTATTGTTTGACCCAGTTGGTTGTGTTTGTACATATATAGCACAATTAATATACTTGTGTATTAATTGTGCAGATTATGTATTTTGCATAAGTTGTATGATTATTGAAATTATGTATTGATTATATTTCTATAAATTGTGTATTGTTTTGTGAAAGTTGTATGTATTAATTTTATATGTTTTTGTATGTGCATTTGCGGAAATTGCATAGTTGTGTATTTAATGAATATGTGCTAGTTATGTATTGTTCATATTTTGGTAAGTTGTGTATTGATTATATTTTTGAGCTAGTTGTGTAAATGTCGCAATTGTATTTGTGTAAATCGTGTATTTATGCTAGTTGTGTATTTTCATATTTGGGTTAGTTATGTATTGTACGTATTTGTGCTAGATATGCATTTGTGCAAGTTGTGTGTAATAATTATGAAAGATGTGTAATATTTGTATAAGTTGTGTATTAATTGCGCATGTTGTGTAATTGCATATGGACGAATTGTATATTTATACCTTTGCGTATTGATTGTCATTGTGCAAGTTGAGTAATTATATAGCAAGTTTTCTTGTATTAATTGTGCAAAGATGTAAAATAATTACACAAACTGTGTAATAATTGTCCATGTTTTATAATAATTTTTGTGATAATAGTGCATTTATGCAAGTTGTGTTTTTAATTTGATGAAGTGGAACTGGTGCAACTGTATTTGTGTGTGAAAATTGTGTATTTTGTGTAAGCTCTGTAATCTGATAAAATAGATCTTCATGGTGTAAGTGTATTTTGGTTTATGAGACAATGTGTGGGTAATTTGTGAAAATTACGTTTGTGAAATTGTGTAATTTTAGTTAAAGCGCATTTTTGATTGTCTAAATGCATAAGCATTTTGATATATTTGTGCAAAATACCGTACTTTGTGTAAATGTCATACTCTGAGTGTACATGCGATATTGTGTAAATGGTATATTTTTGTGTGCAACTGACATATTTTGTATGAAAATCTCATATTTTTTTATGTGATGGTATATTTTGAGTGTAAATAATATATTTTGTGCATAAATGGCATATTTGGTGTGTAAATGCTGTATTTTCTGTGTGTATGGCATAAATTACATCTGATTAATGGGGAAATGGTGGCAAAAAACTAGGCTATTCTCTATGAATGCATAGGTTTTGAAGTATGTGTAGGTATGCATGATTGTATTTGCGAGTGTTGGTTTAGAAACAAGTTAGCTGATTTGCGCAGCAAGACTAGGATTTTTTGAGGTGTAGAAATGATTAGCCTATGAATATAGTGGCTAACATCCAGCTGAGTTGCTAGATGGATGAATTGAGGTGCGACATTTGGATATCTATTTGATGGATGTGAGGACAGTTGACTAGCCTATGAACACAGCCACTAATCCGCTGTACTGCCAGATGTGTGTTAACTACCTGTGGATTATAGTAGAATATCTAGATATAGGGTTTCATAATTGCTGTTGTGTAAAAAACTAGAATAAGAGCTATTTATTAAAACTATTATTGTAAACTAATACTTTAAGTGGGATCCCTTGGTTGTTTTAAGCATAGGGTGGATATGAATGAGATTGGGTGGAAATATATAGGAGCTGCCTCGTATGGGCCAATAGGACCTCTGCAGTTACCTTTATTCTTATGTTTCAGCTCACCTGCTATACTGCCAGATGTACGATTCTGCTTAAATTGCAGTACGACATTTGGGCTTCTGTTATACTTTTGAACTTATCACTGAATAATGATTACAGTTGTGGATGACTAAAATGTATGTTCTCAGTCCTCTGATTAGGTTAGGTGGGGATGGATAGTCTAGTCATTTTTGAATAATAACATCAAATACAGTACATGCCAGTAGGATGCTAAAGGTCGCATTGGTTGTCTGGTGACGTCATACATAGTTGACCAGTAAGGTACTGTAATACCTTCACACCTATATGCTAATGACCATCAATACCTTATCCCTATACCTGAGGTCGCTTTTCACGATGTCACTAAACAACAACAATAACTGTTCTGTAGAATGTATTTGCTTGTTATATATAATAGTTAGGATAGGTTAGGTTAGGATGGTTTGATCGGGTTTATGAATAACAGAAAATATAAGCAATGAGCCAAAATACGAGCTATTGTAGCTGAATATCAACTTTGATGAAGCACAGAGTATAGGTGAGGTATTAAGCCAGATTAAGAGTTCACACTTATGTGTGAACCTCCTGGGATTCGCATTTAGCGCGCCTTGCGCCGCAGAAGGCCTTATTTTAAAATATGAGAGGCTTGCTTTTACTGAATGAGATTTTTTTATTTGTTATATGCCATAGCAAGGTGTGGGAGGTATGTTTTGAGCGAATGTGAGACGTGTGTGAGGTTAAGGACAATATTGGTTACTACTGAAAACGCATTGAAATTGCCAATGCCCAGGCCTCTATTTTTAAATATAAATGAATGATAGCAGTTTTTTTTCATTTTATTTTTTGCCCTATGCATAATAAACGATCCTTCAAGAAAGATTGTCAAAGCTCAAATTACATTCTCTAGAATGAAGATGACGAAGAAGAAATAGGGGTGACATGATAGAGGTGCGACTGAATGGTCATAGTAAAGGGGAATATTAATAACCTATTATACGTATCAACATGAAACAGAATAGGCATGAATTGAATAAGTTTTATATTTAGGAAAAGACCTGGGTAAATATAGGTAACAGGGGACGAACTTGAAAATACATACATAACTTCTTGCAGTGCTTCTCTAGAACGACGATGATGAAGAAGAAATAGGGGTGACACGATAGACGTGTGACTGAATGGTCATAGTAAAGGGGAATATTAATGACCCATTATACGTATCAACATGAAACAGAACTTTGGATAACTTATATATTTAGGAAAAAGACCGATGGTTGGAAGTAAATATGAAATTAAAAATAGACTAGGGATGATGGTATTTTATATTAGGTTTCAAGGTCACTGTTGTATCGCAAAACACACGACTCATAGACCGGCTTTTTAATCCCCTTGAACATGCCGGTGCAGGAACGCTGAGGGGCTAGCTGGTGACGTCATATAAACGACTGATAGCAGTTTTATTTTTTTGCCCTATGCATAATAAACGATCCTTCAAGAAAGATTGTCATAGCTCAAATTACATTCTCTAGAACGACGACGAAGAAGAAGAAATAGGGGTGACATGATAGAGGTGTGACTGAATGGTCATACTAAAGGGGAATATTAATAACCTATTATACGTATCGACATGAAACAGAATAGGAATGAATTGGATAAGTTTATATTTAGGAAAAAAGACCTGGGTAAATACAGGCAGCAGGGGACGAACTTGAAAATACACACATAACTTCTTGCAGTGCTGAAGTTATGTTCTTCCCTCACATACATGATCACCTTTGATAAATGTAATGGGTGATGGTTGGAAGTAAATATGAAATTAAAAATAGACTAGGGATGATGTATTTTTACATTAGGTTTCAAGGTCACTGTTGTATCGCAAAACACACGACTCATAGACCGGCTTTTTAATCCCCTCGAACATGCCGGTGCAGGAACGCTGAGCGGCTAGCTGGTGACGTCATTGACCATTAGCAATGTCTGTGCAGGGTCACTGAGCCAACGAAATTTGGGGATGACTGGAGGCGGCCGTTTAATCCCCTTGAGAGAAAATGACAGGGGCCATAGAGCGACTTGTAGAAAACCCAGGGTGCGTAGACCAGCTCCTGAAAAACAAAAAAACGCACGGTCTATGTCGTACTTCAAGTTCGTGAAACTAGGGGTGCGTAGACAGGCCCCGGAAAAAAAACCCAAAACGGCAGGTCTAAAGTTGAAAATAACCTTGCGACGTAGAGCGGCAGTCGAAAAAAAACAAAATTGCCGGTCTAAAAGTTGAAAATAACCCTGCGACGTAGAGTGGCAGTCGAAAAAAAACAAAATTGCCGGTCTAAAAGTTGAAAATACCCCTGCGACGTAGAGCGGCAGTCGAAAAAAAACAAAATTGCCGGTCTAAAAGTTGAAAATAACCCTGCGACGTAGAGCGGCAGTCGAAAAAAAAACAAAATTGCTGGTCTAAAAGTTGAAAATACCCCTGCGACGTAGAGCGGCAGTCGAAAAAAAACAAAATTGCCGGTCTAAAAGTCGAAAATACCCCTGCGACGTAGAGCGGCAGTCGAAAAAAACAAAATTGCCGGTCTAAAAGTCGAAAATATCCCTGCGACGTAGAGCGGCAGTCGAAAAAAAACAAAATTGCCGGTCTAAAAGTCGAAAATACCCCTGCGACGTAGAGCGGCAGTCGAAAAAAAACAAAATTGCCGGTCTAAAAGTCGAAAATACCCCTGCGACGTAGAGCGGCAGTCGAAAAAAACAAAATTGCCGGTCTAAAAGTCGAAAATACCCCTGCGACGTAGAGCGGCAGTCGAAAAAAACAAAATTGCCGCTCTATGGGGCCATTTACACTACTGACAGGCTGGGGAGGACAGGCTGGGGAGGCCAAGCTTGGGAGGCGAGGCTGGGGAGGCCAGGCTGGGGAGGCCAGGCTGGGGAAGCCAAGCTTGGGAGGACAGTTTGGGGAGGCGAGGCTGGGGAGGCCAGGCTGGGGAGGCCAGGCTGGGGAGGCCAGGCTGGGGAGGCCAGGCTTGGGAGGCCAGGCTGGGGAGGAGAGGCTGGGGAGGCGAGGCTGGGGAGGCCAGGCTGGGGAGGCCAGGCTGGGGAGGCCAGGCTGGGGAGGCGAGGCTGGGGAGGCCCCGTCAAGAAAAGGAAGGAGGGAATTTGATTCCCATTCAACTTTGAAATGGATGGAAGGAGCCAGATTGTTACGAGAGGAGAGGAAAGGCTGGAAAAGACTAAGGTCATGAGGCCAGGAAGCAAAATGTTATCAACATAGCGAAGCCAGAGAGAGGGACGAGTATCAATAGAAGGAAGAAGAAGAAGAACAGTTTCAAAGTGTTCCACGTAGAGATTGGCAAGATCAGGGCAAAGAGGGGAACCCATATATGGTGTGTATGTGTATATATATATGTGTGTGTGTGTGTGTGTGTGTGTGTGTGTGTGTGTGTGTGTGTGTGTGTGTGTGTGTGTGTGTGTGTGTGTGTGAGAGAGAGAAAGTAATGGGTGAGTGTGTGGGTGGCTGTGGTAGGTACTTACCTAGTTGTGCTTGCAGGGGTTGAGCTCTGGCTCTTTTGTCTCGTGTCTCATCTGTCAGTCAACTAATGTACAGGTTCCTGAGTCTACGAAGCTCTATCATATCTACACTTGAAGCTGTTTATATGGAGCTTCCACCATATCACTTCCTAATGCATTCCATTTGTCAACTACTCCGACACTGAAACAATTCTTTCTAATGTCTCTTTGGCTCATTTGGGCACTCAATTTCCACCTTTGTCCCCTAGTGCGTGTGCCTCTTGTGTTAAATAGTCTTTCTTTATCTACCCAATCAGTTCCATTGAGAATCTTGTATGTGATGATCATGTCCCCCCCTAACTCTTCTGTTTCCCAGTGACGTGAGGTTTAATTCCCGTAGTCTCTCCTTGTAGCTTATACTCCCTCAGTTCGGGTACTTGTCTGGTGGCAAACTTTTGAACCTTTTCCAGTTTTGTCTTATCCTTGACTAGATATGAACTCCATGCCGGAGCCGCATACTCCAGGATTGTCTGACCTATGTGGTATACAAAGTTCTGAATGATTCCTAACACAAGTTTCTAAAGGCCGCTTTTATGTTAGCCAACATGGCATATGCCGCTGATGTTATCCTCTAGATATGGGCTTCAGGGGACAGGTCTGGCGTGATATCAACCCCAAGTCTTTCGCTCTCTCTATGACTCTTGAAGAATATTACCTCCCAAATGATAACTTGTATCTGGTCTCCTGCTCCTTTCACCTATCTTCATTACATTACATTTGCCTGGGTTAAACTCTAACAACAATTTGTTTGACCATTCCTTCAGTTTGTCCAGGTCTTCTTGAAGCCTCAAGCCATTCTCCTCTGTCCTAATACTTCTCATAATTTTGGCGTCGTCAGAAAACATTGATGGGAATGAGTCTATACCCTCTGGAAGATCATTTACGTATATCAGAAACAGGATTGGTCCGAGTACAGAGCCCTGGGGACTCCACTGGTGACTTCACGCCAATCTGAGGTCTCACCCCTCACTGTATCTCTCTTCTTCCTATTACTTAGGTACTCCCTTATCCACTGGAGCACCCTACCAGTTACTCCTGCCTGTTTCTCCAGCTTATGCATCAACCTCTTTTGGGGCACTGTGTCAGAGGCTTTCTGGCAGTCAAAGAAAATGCAGTCCGACCATCCTTCTCTTTTTTGCTTAATCTTTGTCACCTGATCGTAGAATTCTATTAAGCCTGTAAGGCAAGATTTACCCTCTCTGAACCCCTGTTGATGGGTTCTCACAAAGTCATTACTCTCCAGATGTGTTACTAGGTTTTTTCTCACGATCTTTTTTATCATCTTGCAAAATATTCAAGTTAAGGACACAGGCCTGTAGTTCAGTGCCTCTTGTCTGTCACCCTTTTTAAATATTGGGACTACATTAGCCGTCTTCCATATTTCTGATAGGTCTCCCGTTTCCTGTGACCTACTATGCACTATGACAAGTGGCAAACAAGTAGCAAGCAAAGTGCTTCTGCACACTCTTTCAATACCCATGGTGAGATTCCACATGCGACAAGAGCCTTTCTCACGCCCAGATCCAACAGATGCCTCTTGACCTCATCTCTTGTAATTCCGAACCCTTCTAAGGCCGCCCGGTTTACTGCACCTTTCCTAGGGCAGTGACCTCACCTCGCTCTATTGTGAGGACCTCCTGGAACCTCTTGTTGAGTTCTTCACACACCTCTTTGTTATTTTATGTGTACCTGTGCTCACCCATTTAATCACCTGTTCCTTCACTGTTGTTTTCCTCCTGATGTGACTGTGGAGTAGCTTTGGTTCGGTCTGGGCTTTATTAGCTATATCATTTTCAAACTTTTTCTCAGCTTCTCTTCTCGCAGTAACGTTCCCGGTTCTCTGGTATCTCTCTGCCTTCTGTTGTTCTGTTATTCCTACAAATTCCTACATGCCCTTTTGTTCAGTTCTTTTGCTTCCATATATGGCCTATTAAACTATGGTTAATTTTTTTGCTTTTCGGTTTTTCCTTTTGGTGAGGGATAAACCTGTTTACTGCCTCCTGACACTTTTGGGTAGCACAGTCCATCATGTCTTGTACAGACTTAGTTCTGAGTTCTGTGTCCCTTGGTATATCCCTTATGGTATTGCCCTACCTCTGGTGTTGCTGGGATTCTGGTTGTGGGTTCCCCCCTTGCCTCTGGGAATGTTGTGTTGGGGGATGTGATTTCCTAGTTTTCTCCTCACACACAGCACTTCATCCTTGCTTCTATTCCATGGCTCTCTCCTCCCTCGACCTGTCCCTCTGGAGGAATACTTTTTTATATTCTCCCACATATTGCAGATGACTCTTCCTTTCTAGAATATCCTCCTTTATGGTTTTGTTTACAAACACTATCTTTATCAGGTGGTCTCTGTCCTTGTTGTACCAGCCCAACCTGAAAAACCTCCTCAATGTTTTTTTGGCCCCTTCCATATTTAACCCCTTTAGCATTCCATTCACTGCCTCTCTGTCCTTACTATTCCATTTTTGCCTATTGGAGCCTTCCTGTTACACACACAAATCACAATAGTGCGATGCATCAAATGAACAAATCCACAAGGGCCGTGATGAGGGTTTGCACCTACATCTTAGCAAATCCCAGATGCTGCCTTAATCGACTAGGCCATGACATGGTCAAAAGAATTGCAACCGGGAGTTCATTTTCCTTCTCATGGATCCTGCAGTCTCTCCACGACACAAACCCAGGGTTTTACACAATTCCCCCATGCACTCGGGCTCTGTCAGATCCTCTCAGACATAGGTTCGAAGCCTCATCACGGCCCTTGTGGATTTGTTCACGAGCCTTCCTGTTCACTGATGCCCACAGCTACCAATGATCTTTTTCTTTCCAGCAGCTGACTGGTTCACCTTGCTGGAAAGGTGAGGTAGCTGCTTGCGTGGCAACCTCCCTCACTGTGGCCAAATGTTTCACGTACAGAGGCATTCCTTTCCGATGAACCATTGCCATCATCCCTTTGAACGATTATCTGATGTTCAGTCTCCATATTGTTCTCACTGAGGGTTTTTATCTCCTCCTTTGCTGGGTCAACTCGCTTTGCAGGTTGTTTATTGTATACTCCATTTCATGCATCTCCTTCCTGATTTCCTGCCAAACTTGGGAGAACATTTCCTTCATTAGGTCAATTTGACTTTTCCCTGTGCTCTTGGTGTGTGTATTTACCTAGTTACTCACCTGGTTGTGTTTGTTGGGGTTGAGCTCTGGTTCTCTGGTCCCTCTTCTCAACCATCAATCATCTGATGTACAGATTCCTGAGCCTACTGGGCTTCATCAATATCTACATTTGAAGCTGTGTTTGGAGTCTGCCTCCACCACATCACTGCCTAATGCATTCCACCTGTTAACTACTCTGACACTGAAAAGTTCTTTCTAATGTCCCTGTGGTTAATTTGGGCACTTAGTCTCCACATGTGTCCCCTTGTTCCTATACCACCCATGTTAAAAAATTTATCCTTATCTACTCTCAATTCCTCAGAGAATTTTGTCGGTAGTGATCAAGTCTCCCCATACTCTTCTGTCTTCCAGTGTCACCTATGTGTGTGTGTGTGTGTGTGTGTGTGTGTGTGTGTGTGTGTGTGTGTGTGTGTGTGTGTGTGTGTACTCACCTAGTTGTGCTTGCGGGGGTTGAGCTCTGGCTCTTTGGTCCCGCCTCTCAACCGTCAATCAACAGGTGTACAGGTTCCTGAGCCTATTTGGCTCTATCATATCTACACTTGAAACTGTGAATGGAGTCAGCCTCCACCACATTACTTCCTAATGCATTCCATTTGTCAACCACTCTAACACTAAAAAAGTTCTTTCTAATATCTCTGTGGCTCATTTGGCCACTCAGTTTCCACCTGTGTCCCCTAGTGCGTGTGCCCCTTGTGTTAAATTGCCTGTCTTTATCAACCCTGTCGATTCCCTTGAGAATCTTGAATGTAGTGATCATGTCCCCCCTAACTCATCTGTCTTCCAACGAAGTGAGGTTTAATTCCCATAGTCTCTCCTCGTAGCTCATACCTCTCAGCTCGGGTACTAGTCTGGTGGCAAACCTTTGAACCTTTTCCATTTTAGTCTTATGCTTGACTAGATATGGACTCCATGCTGGAGCCGCATACTCCAGGATTGGTCTGACATATGTGGTATATAATGTTCTGAAAGATTCCTTACACAAGTTTCTAAAGGCCGTTCTTATGTTAGCCAACCTGGCATATGCTGCTGATGTTATCCTCTTGATATGAGCTTCAGGGGACAGGTTTGGCAGATATCAACCCCCAGGTCTTTCTCTCTCTCTGACTCTTGAAGTATTTCATCTCCCAAATAATACCTTGTATCTGGTCTCCTGCTTCCTACCCCTATCTTCATTACATTACATTTGCTTGGATTAAACTCTAACAGCCATTTGTTCGACCATTCCTGCAGCTTATCCAGGTCTTCTTGAAGCCTCAAGCTGTCCTCCTCTGTCTTAATCCTTCTCATAATTTTGGCGTCGTCAGCAAACATTGAGGGAAATGAGTCTATACCCTCTGGGAGATCATTTACGCATATCAGAAACAGGATAGGTCCACGTACAGAGCCCTGTGGGACTCCACTGGTGACTTCACGCCATTCTGAAGTCTCACCCCACACTGTAACTCTCTGCTTCCTATTGCTTAGGTACTCCCTTATCCACTGGAGCGCCCTACCAGTTACTCCTGAATGTTTCTCCAGCTTATGCATCAACTTTTTATGGGGGTACTGTGTCAAAGGCTTTCCGACAGTCGAAAAAAATGCAGTTCGCCCATCCTTCTCTTTCTTGCTTAATCTTTGTCACCTGATCGTAGAATTCTATCAAGCCTGTAAGGCAAGATTTACCCTCCCTGAACCTATGTCGATGGGTTGTCACGCAGTCTCTTCTCTCCAGATGTGTTACTAGGTTTTTTCTCACAATCGTCTCCATCACCTTGCATAGTATACAAGTTAAGGACACTGGCCTGTAGTTCAGTGCCTCTTGTCGGTCACCCTTTTTGTATATTGGTACTACATTAGCAGTCTTTCATATTTCTGGTAGGTCTCCCGTTTCCAGTGGCCTACTATGCACTATGGAGACTGAGTGGCAAGCAAAGTTCTCCTGCACACTCTTTCAATACCCATGGTGAGATTCCATCCGGCCCAACAGCTTTTCTCACATCCAGCTCCAATAGGTGCTTCTTGACCTCATCTCTTGTAATTTCGAACATATCCAAGGTCACCTGGTTTGCTGCCACATCTCCTAGCACCGTGACTTCTCCCTGTTCTATTGTAAAGACCTCCTGGAACCTTTTGTTGAGTTCTTCACACACCTCTTTGTCATTCACTGTGTACCTGTCCTCACCCACCCTAAGTTTCATCACCTGTTCCTTCACTGTTGTCTTCCTCCTGATGTGACTGTGTAGTATCTTTGGTTCGGTCTTGGCTTTATTAGCTATATCATTTTCATACCTTTACTCAGCTGCTCTTCTCACACTAACATACTCGTTTCTGGTTCTCTGGTATCTCTCTCTCTTTTCTGGTGTTCTGTTATTACGGAAGTTCCTCCATGCCCTTTTGTTCAGCTCCTTTGCTTTCATACATTCCCTATTAAACCACGAATTCTTCCTTTGCTTCTCTGTTTTTTCCTGTCGGACTGGGACAAACCTGCTTACAGCCTCCTGACATTTTTGGGTGACATAGTCCACCATGTCTTGTATGGACTTGGTTCCGAGTTCTGTGTCCCAATGTATATCCCATAGGAATTTATTCATCTCCTCATAGTTTCCCTTTCGGTGCACCAGCCCTTTGTTTCCAGTTTTTTTTTGGGGGGTGATAATTCCTAGCTCAACCAGGTACTCAAAGCTCAATACACTATGATCACTCATTCCTAAGGGGGCTTCCAACTTAACTTCCCTTATATCCGACTCATTTAGGGTAAATATCAGATCAAGCAAGTGTGCGTGCGTGTGCGTGTGTGCATGTGTTTATTTTTGCGTGTGCGTGCGTGGGTGCTTGCAAACGTATGTGTGCGTAGGTGCGTGTGTTACGGGGGTCCTGTAAGCGTTAACTTCTACCTAAAATGAGCCACTTTGAGATTTTTATATATATATATGATATCCTGAACAAGAATTTGATAATATTTTACCTCAATCTGTACACCTGATTAGTTGACCAGAGAGGGGTACATACCAGTCTGCCTCCCACTCACACAACCAGATGAGTAATGACGATGTATGGATGACGAAGGTAATCCGTCGTTGTCTCCCACTTGGTGATTCACTAAGTGCTAGTAGATTGATGATGGCCGTTCTGCTTTGTCTACACAAAGCTCTGGAGTCAGTCACTGTATCATTGTGTTACAGTTCACTAATTTACTGTACCACTGATCACAGTCACCACCGAACACGGGTATGTGTGTGTGTATGTGTGTGTGTGTGTGTGTGTGTGTGTGTGTGTGTGTGTGTGTGTGTGTGTGTGTGTGTACTCACCTAGTTGTACTCACCTAGTTGTGCTTGTGGGGGTTGAGCTCTGGCTCTTTGGTCCCGCCTCTCAACCATCAGTCAACAGGTGTACAGGTTCCTGAGCCTATTGGGCTCTATCATATCTACACTTGAAACTGTGTATGGAGTCAGCCTCCACCACATCGCTTCCTAATGCATTCCATTTGTCAACCACTCTGACACTAAAAAAGGTCTTTCTAATATCTCTGTGGCTCATTTGGGCACTCAGTTTCCACCTGTGTCCCCTAGTGCGTGTGCCCCTTGTGTTAAACAGTCTGTCTTTATCAACCCTGTTGATTCCCTTGGGAATCTTGCATGTGGTGATCATGTCCCCCCCTAACTCTTCTGTTTTCCAACGAAGTGAGGTTTAATTCCCGTAGTCTCTACTCGTAGCTCATACCTCTCAGCTCGGGTACTAGTCTGGTGGCAAACCTTTGAACCTTTTCCAGTTTACTCTTATGCTTGACTAGATATGGTCTCCATGCTGGAGCCGCATAATGGTCTGACATATGTGGTATAAAATGTTTTGAAAGATTCCTTACACAAGTTTCTAAAGGCCGTTCTTATGTTAGCCAACCTGGCATATGCTGCAGATGTTATCCTCTTGATATGAGCTTCAGGGGACAGGTCTGGCGTGATATCAACCCCAGGTCTTTCTATTTCTCTCTGACTCTTGAAGTATTTCATCTCCCAAATGGTACCTTGTGTCTGGTGTGTGTGTGTGTTTGTACTCACCTAGTTGTACTCACCTAGTTGTGTTTGCGGGGGTTGAGCTCTGGCTCTTTGGTCCCGCCTCTCAACCGTCAATCAACAGGTGTACAGATTCCTAAGCCTATCGGGCTTTGTCATATCTACACTTGAAACTGTGTATGGAGTCAGCCTCCACCACATCACCCCCTAATGCATTCCATTTGTCAACCACTCTGACACTAAAAAAGTTCTTTCTAATATCACTGTGGCTCATTTGGGCACTCAGTTTCCTCCTGTGTCCCCTTGTGCGTGTTCCCCTTGTGTTAAATAGACTGTCTTTATCTACCCTATCAATTCCCTTCAGAATCTTGAATGTGGTGATCATGTCCCCCCTAACTCTTCTGTCTTCCAGCGAAGTGAAGTTTAATTCCCGTAGTCTCTCCTCGTAGCACATACCTCTCAGCTCGGGTACTAGTCTGGTGGCAAACCTTTGAACCTTTTCCAGTTTAGTCTTATCCTTGACTAGATATGGACTCCATGCTGGGGCTGCATACTCCAGGATTGGCCTGACATATGTGGTATACAAAGTTCTGAATGATTCTTTACACAAGTTTCTGAATGCCGTTCGTATGTTGGCCAGCCTGGCATATGCCGCTGATGTTATCCGCTTGATATGTGCTGCAGGAGACAGGTCTGGCGTGATATCAACCCCCAAGTCTTTTTCCTTCTCTGACTCCTGAAGAATTTCCTCTCCCAGATGATACCTTGTATCTGGCCTCCTGCTCCCTACACCTATCTTCATTACATTACATTTGGTTGGGTTAATCTCTAACAACCATTTGTTCGACCATTCCTTCAGCTTGTCTAGGTCTTCTTGAAGCCTCAAACAGTCCTCTTCTGTTTTAATCCTTCTCATAATTTTAGCATCGTCCGCAAACATTGAGAGAAATGAATCGATACCCTCTGGGAGATCATTTACATATATCAGAAACAAGATAGGACCGAGTACAGAGCCCTGTGGGACTCCACTGGTGACTTCACGCCAATCGGAGGTCTCACCCCTCACCGTAACTCTCTGCTTCCTATTGCTTAGATACTCCCTTATCCACTGGAGCACCTTACCATCTACACCTGCCTGTCTCTCCAGCTTATGTTCCAGCCTCTTATGCGGTACTGTGTCAAAGGCTTTCCGACAATCCAAGAAAATGCAGTCCGCCCAGCCCTCTCTTTCTTGCTTAATCTGTGTCACCTGATCGTAGAATTCTATCAAGCCTGTAAGGCAAGATTTACCCTCCCTGAATCCATGTTGGCGATTTGTCACGAAGTCCCTTCTCTCCAGATGTGTTACCAGGTTTTTTCTCACGAAAAAACACACACACATGTGTGTGTGTGTGTGTGTGTGTGTGTGTGTGTGTGTGTGTGTGTGTGTGTGTGTGTGTGTGTGTGTGTGTGTGTGTGTGTGTGTGTGTGTGTGTGTGTGTGTGTGAGTGTGTGTGTGAGTGTGTGTGTGTAGTGGGTGAGTGTCTATAGTGGGTGAGTGTATAGTGCCTCACCCCCCACCCTTCACCACCACCTGTCACCACTGCCCATCACCCCCACCCTTCACCACCACCTATCACCACCACCCATCACCACCACTCATCACCATCACCCATCACCACTACCCATCACCACCGCCTATCACCACCACCCATCACCACCATCCATCACCACCACTCATCACCACCACCCATCACCCCCAACCCATGACAACCACCCATCACCACCACCTGTCACCACTGCCCATCACCACCACCCATCACCACCACCCATCACCACAGCCCCATCACCACCACCTGTCACCGCCACCCATTACCACTGTCCATCACCGTCACCCTTCACCACCACCCATTACCACCACCTGTCACCACTGCCCCATCACCACCACCTGCCACCACCACCCATCACCAGCAACCATCACCACCACTTATCACCACCACCCATCACCACCACCTGTCACCACTACCCATCATCACCACCCATCACCACCACTTATCACCGCCGCCCATTACCAGCACCCCATCACCTGCACATATCACTACCATTCATCACCACCACCCCGCACCCCACCCTCCATCACCACCACCCATCACCAACAAAACTATTACACCACAACTCTCCTCACACGACTGCGAGCTTCTACTTGTATAAATATTTAATTCATTACGATATTGGTATTTGTAATATAATAAAGTAGTCATCAGTGTTGGTGGAGCGCCGCTGCTACAGTCCTCTTCCCCACAGTATGAGGAAGCTGTGGTGTGCAGCAGTGTTGGTGGTGACGCTGGTGAGTGTGGTGAGGCCTCAGTGTATCTCCAACAATGACAAGCTGGTGGTGACCTCCCCACCTGACCTGGCCCACATCACCCCCTTCAGCTTGGACCTCTTCAAGCAGCTCTATCCACCCACCGCCACAGGAAACTTTTTCTTCTCGCCCTACAGCGTGTGGACCGCCCTGGTCCTGGCCTACTTTGGGTCTGCTGGCAGGACTCGTCAGCAGCTGCAGGACACTCTTCGTCTCAGAGACCCTTCAACCACTCTGGCTACCTACAGGGCCCTCGACCGTCTGTGAGTCCACTCACATTCCTTACTTGTCATCTTAATTACTATATGTATAATTGAATATTTGAGTCCTCTTTAACTTGTTATTTATGAGCGTTTATAAACGCATGTATTATATATAATAATTAAGATGCCCCTACAGAAACGCAGAGAGACAGAGCAACACGAGTGACTATGTGATAGACTTGGCCAACAAAGTGTATGTGAAGAGCGGCTTCCCTCTTCGGGACTGCATCAGAGATGTCCTTAAGAAAGAGGTGGAGAATATCGACTTCTCGCAGGTCAGTCTATTTCTGCATATCACCCTCTGTCTATATTTATTTGTGAAATATTATAATTCACATGAAGCCTCCTGGTCTCGTCCCCAGTGTGACAGCAGGGTAGAATACTTCAAGAGTCCCTCAAGTCCTCGTTACCAGTGTGACAGCAGGGTAGAGTACTTCAAGAGTCCCTCAAGACCTCGTTACCAGTGTGACAGCAGGGTAGAGTACTTCAAGAGTCCCTCAAGGCCTCGTCCCCAGTGTGACAGCAGGGTAGAGTACTTCAAGAGTCCCTCAATGCCTCGTCCCCAGTGTGACAGCAGGGTAGAGTACTTCAAGAGTCCCTCAAGACCTCGTTACCAGTGTGACAGCAGGGTAGAGTACTTCAAGAGTCCCTCAATGCCTCGTCCCCAGTGTGACAGCAGGGTAGAGTACTTCAAGAGTCCCTCAAGACCTCGTTACCAGTGTGACAGCAGGGTAGAGTACTTCAAGAGTCCCTCAATGCCTCGTCAACAGTGTGACAGCAGGGTAGAGCACTTCGAGAGTATCTCCTAGCCTCGTCAACAGTGTGACAGCAGGGTAGAGCACTTCAAGAGTATCTCCTGGCCTCGTCAAAAGTGTGACAACAGGGTAGAGCACTTCAGGAGTATCTCCTAGCCTCGTCAACAGTGTGATAGCAGGGTAGAGAACTTCTAGAGTGCAGACGAGGAGTCACAGTAACGTGACTGAAATATGTTGACCAAACCCACACATTAGAAAGTGAAGGGACGACGACGTTTCGGCCCGTCCTGTACGGGCGCCAGAGAGCTGAGTGGATAGCGCTTCGGATTTATAGTCCTGAGGTTCCGGGTTCGTTCCCCGATGGAGGCGGAGACAAATGGGCAAAAAGTTTATTTCACCCTGTTGCCCCTGTTACCTAGAAGTAAATAGGTACCTGGGCCCGTACCTGCTGGGTACGGGCCCAAGTACCCGCAGAGCCCCCATACCCCCAGAAACAGCCTGTAGCAGCCCAGCTGCTACAGGCTGTTTCTGGGGGTATCTAACAAAAAGGAGGCCTGGTTAAGGACCGGGCCGCGGGGACGCTCAGCCCTGAAATCATCTCAAGATATCCTAGATATACTATTCTCAAGTCGATTGTGATGAGAGAAGGAGGCGAAGGCAATAAATTGGCAAGAGAGAGATAAGGAGAAGGAAATCATAGAGAAGGAAAAGCAAGGCAAAAGGTACGAAAGGTAAAGTATAATAAAGGAATAAGAAATAATTCTTAAAAAATAAAGGAATAAGAAATAATTAAAATATAATAGAGGAATGAAAAAAAGGGATCGTAAGAGAAAACAAGGAAAAGAAAGAAAGAAACAAAGATAAATGGAAGGGTAAGCCTACGTTACGTCACGCTTGCTAGAAAGTTTAGAGCATTTGAGTATATACTGTGAAAGGTGAGAGTCAACAGCAATAAAACCAGGACCAAGTTCATGTTGGTTATGTTGTGTATCAGAGCCGATTCAACACGACGGCGTCTCTGTAGAGGAAGGAAAGATTATTTTGAAGGAAGACCAGTCAATAGAATGATTAGAATCCCAAACATGACAGACGAGAGCATTGTTTGTGTCTGCAGACTTAACACTTCTTTGTGTTCTTTAAGTCTGTCATTAAGTGTACGGCTAGTTTCACCTAAGTATTGGAGAGGACAAGACGAACAGGAAATAGATTAGACACCAGCGGCATTAGAAGCAGGAGGAGCAGTGTGAACTAGATTGCTGCGAATTATGTCAAGAGGATGAAAGGTATTAGTAAACGTTTTGAGTTCAGATATGAAGGGAAGGCAGAGCACAGTGCTACTAGAGTTGGAAGCAGGTTTAGCATGAAAGAAATTTCGATTAGCTTGAGAGTAGGCACAGTATATAAAATACAAAGGGTAACCAAGGCGAGAGAATGATTTGTAGATAAAGGCAATTTCAGAATCAAGAAACTGAGGGTCGCTGATGCGTAGAGCGCGGAGGAAGAGAGAGACGAGGACACTTTTCTTAACAGAAGGAGGATGGTAGGAAAAGAAGTGAATGTACATGCCGCTATGCAGGGGTTTGCGTTAGACAGAGAAAGAGAACCCGGACACAGAGCTGTGAACGTGAACGTCAAGGAAAGGAAGGAGGGAATTAGATTCCCAATCAACTTTGAAATGGATGGAAGGAGCCTGATTGTTAAGAGAGGAGAGGAAAGGCTGGAAAAGACTAAGGTCATGAGGCGATAAAGAAAAAATGTCATCAACATAGCGAAGCCAGAGAGAGGGACGAGTATCAACAGAAGAAAGTAGTAGAAGAAGAACAGTCTCGAAGTATTCCATGTAGAAATTGGCAAGAACAGGGGAGAGAGGGGAACCGAAAGCGACACCGAGTTTGAGTGTAATATTTACCGTTGAAAGAGAAGGAGAGTCAACACAGAGTCTAATGAGTTTAAGGAAAACGTCAGTGGGAAGCGGGAGAGGAAGAAGGACCCCAGTAGCCTTCTCTCTAAGGAAAGAGAGAACGTCATCGAGGGGAACATTAGTGAACAGAGAGTCGACATCAAGACCAAGCATCTTACAAAAGGGCTACAGGCGCAGTCTTTCTATTAAGTCCTAAGCGTGATGAAGCTGGGCAGGAGAAAAAGTGCCAAGGTAAGGCGTCAAGGTTTTAGCGAGCCAGTAGGCAAGAGGATAGCTGACAGAGCCCCGTGAATAAATGATTGGACGAAGAGGAACACCAGGTTTATGAGTCTTAGATAGACCCTAAACATAAGGAAGAGAAGGGCAGATGACACAAAAACGTTTATTGAGATCGAAGTCAGGAGGACAAAGACTAGAGAGCTGTCTTAGTTTGCGGCTAAAGGAAGTTTTAAGGCGATCCAAAGGGTTAGAAGTCAGTGGGCATAAGTGCGGGAGTAAGAGAGCAGGACATCTGCTTTCTGGAGGTAGTCCTCACGGTCAAGGTCAACCACCGAATTGCCTTTGTCGGAAGGAAGGATAAGAATAGAATTGTTAGATTTCAGGGAGGCAAGGGCAAGCTGGAAGCGACGAGGAAGGTGGTGATTTTTAGAAAACAAGCTGTCAAGTGGTGCCTCGTCACCTTTGTGACAGTAGGGTAGGGTTCTGCCAGAGTCACTCAAGACCTCGTTACCAGTGTGACAGCAGGATAGAGTACTTCAAGAGTTATCTCCTGGCCTCGATACCAGTGTGACAGCAGAATAGAGTACTTATCAAAATATCTCCTAAACTCGTCACCAGTGTGAGAGCAGGGTAGGATACTTGATGGTGGGGGATGGTAGGGTGATGCGGGTGAAGGGATGAGGGGACGGTAGGGTGTTGGGTGTGAGGGGGGGAGGGTAGGGTGTTGGGTGTGAGGGGGGGATGGTAGGGTGAGGGGGGGAGGGGATGAGGGGACGGTAGGGTTTTGGTTTGAGGGGGGGGGAGGGTAGGATACTTGATGGTGGGGGATGGTAGGGTGATGAGTGTGAGGGGGTGGGTAGGGTGATGCGGGTGAGGGGACGAGGGGACGGTAGGGTGTTGGGTGTGAGGGGGGGGGAGGGTAGGGTGAGGGGGGGAGGGGATGAGGGGACGGTAGGGTGTTGGGTGTGAGGGGGGGGGAGGGTAGGATGATGAGGGTGCGGGAAAGGAAGGGCGATGAAGGTGACAGGGCAGGGTAGGGTGTTGGGTGTGAGGGGGGGAGGGTAGGGTAATGGGGGGAGGAGGGAGGGTAGGATGATGAGGGTGACAGGGGAGGGTAGGGTGATGGGTGTGAAGGGGGAGGGTAGAGTGATGGGTGTGAAGGGGGAGGGTAGGGTGATGGGGTGAGGGGGAGGGTAGGGTGAAGAGGGTGAGGGGGATGGTAGGGAAATAGGTGTGAGGGGGAGGGTAGGGTGATAGGTGAGAGGGGGAGGGTAGGGTTATCTTGAGGTTATCTTGAGATGATTTCGGGGCTTTAGTGTCCCCGCGGCCCGGTCCTCGACCAGGCCTCCACCCCCAGGAAGCAGCCCGTGACAGCTGACTAACACCCAGGTACCTATTTTACTGCTAGGTAACAGGGGCATAGGGTGAAAGAAACTCTGCCCATTGTTTCTCGCCGGCGCCTGGGATCGAACCCAGGACCACAAGTCCCGCGTGCTGTCCGCTCGGCCGACCGGCTCCCCCCCCCCCCCGGTAAGGGTGATGGTGTGAGGGGAAGGAAGGGTGATGGGTATGACGGGGTAGGGTAGGGTGATGGAGTGAGGGGAGAGGGTAGGGTGACGGTGTGAGGGGGAGGGTAATGGGAGTGGGAGGGGAGGGTAGGCTGATGGTGTGAGGTGGAAGGGTAGGGTGATGGTGTGAGGGGGGAGGGGTAGGGAGAGGGAGAGGGAGTGTGGGGGAAGGAGGATTATGGCGTCAGGGGAAGGTGATGGTGTGAGAATGAGGGTAGGGTGGTGGATGTGAGGGGGGAGGGGAGGATAGGGAGATAGTGTGAGGTGGGGAGGGTAGGGTTGTGGTGTGAGGCGGGAGGGTAGGGTGATTGTGTGAGGGTGAGGGTTGAGTGGTGGATGTGAGGGGGGGAGGAGGGGAGGGTAGGGTGATGGTGTAAGGGGGAGAGTAGGGTGATTGTGTGAGGGTGAGGGTAGGGTGATGGTGTGAGGGGAAGGGTGATGTTGTGAGGGGGAGGGTAGGTTGATCGGGGTGAGGGGAAAGGTAGGGTGATGGTGTGAGGGGGAGGGGAGGGTGATGTTGTGAGGGGGAGAGGGTAGGGTGACGGTGTGAGGGGGAAGGTAGGGTGATGGTGTGAGGGGGAGGGGAGGGTGATGTTGTGAGGGGGAGAGGGTAGGGTGATGGTGTGAGGGGGGTAGGGTGATTGTGTGAGGGGAAGGGTAGGTTGATGGGGGTGAGGGGGGAGGGTAGGGTGTGTTACGTACTCCTAATAGATACGTAAGTAAATATATTAATATGTACATTTATAATTGTATGTAAATTACAAGCTTGTATATTGATATACTTATATGTTCTGTGCAAACGTACATTCATGTTACAGTGTTGGCGTTAGGCCCAACGTATCGTGGGAATGATTGTTTATTTCTTTGTGTGCTCAGTTTTCCCACGGGAACTAATGATTTATATGTGATCATATGTGGGTAACAGAGGTGAATAATAATTGAGTGAACTGTATCTGGCAAATTGTCGTGGGATCGTCCGTTGCTGGGTGTGCATGCCATTATTCCCTTCTGTATGCATATTTTAATTACTATGTAAAGAAAGAATTACCTTATGTTGTGTATCAATATGTATTAATTATTCATTAAGTTAGTTTAAGATTACTCTTGTCACAATGTATTGCTCCATTGTTGAGATAATAAATATTGTAACTTTGGCAATTTATTCGCGGGGCAAGGCAATGTGTTTTGATTCCCGCGTTTTGTTATTCAGTAGCTGATCGGGAACCAGGGAGATAACATCTTGTTGGAGTTAAGTTATACATTTTTGTTCTGTCATAGCCATACATATTATAATTTTAATTTAATGTCTGGAAGATACAGTGATATTTTTAATGTGATATATTGTGACCATATAATCATCTGTTTGCTATTGAGATTTATTTAATACATATATATATAATATTGTGGTATCTATTCTTCAGTCCTAAGGAAGATTTATGATTGTGCTCATTACTTATTAAGGGGTTATACTGGTGATTCGCTATTGAGAACAGCAGTTGTGTCGTATCCCTAGACGTAATTAAAGCTTGGCTGCTGTAGGGTCACGAGCCGTAACGTACGATAGGTAACAAAGAGTTATGGGGGCCTGTGCCGGGAAATAGTTCCCACGTTAACTTAACTATGCTAATCTAACCTTGCCTTCCTAGGTACCAGTGTGTCAAGTGTCTCTGTGTGTTTCTTAAGAACTATTCCATGTGCCAAGCAAGCCTTCCTGTGTGTCAAGTAACAACGTTTCACAATTTTGAGGTAAGTCATCCTATATATTTTGTTTGTGCAGTGAGGCCAAGCGAATTTTCAGTGTGGTGACAACTTTACAGTGAAGTGTAGTGCAGTGCCATTGTTTTAATTATTTTGTGAATCAAGTGCCAAGTGCTAGTAACGATGGAGGAGAAAGTTGCAGCGTTGGTGGCTCACCCAGACTTTGAAGGGATTCACAACCTTAAAAAGACTGAGTTAATACAAATGGCAAATCAGTTGGATTTGACCGCCAGCAATAGAATGGTTAAAGCCCAAATATTGAAAGTCATTGTGACGCATTTTGTTGAGAATGGGGAGTTAGAGGAAGAAATTCTAGAGGAGTTAAGAGAGAAGTCGAGTGATCAGATGACGTTAAAGCGTCTTGAGTTAGAAGCTCGCCAATTAGAGCTTGAAGCTCAAAAGGAACAGAGAATATTAGAGGCTGAAGCTCAGCAAAGGGAGCTGGAGACTAGGCGTTTAGAAATTGCGGCACAGTTGCAAATAGAAGCCACAAAGAAGCAACAAGCCGAGGAACAAACTAGGCAATTAGAGATTCAACAACAAATGGCTGACACTAACTTCAGGCTTGAATCACAGTGTATGGCAGCTGGGCATGGAAATACTAGTAATGTTTCAACAAATAGTGATAATAATCCCATCAGGATGAATAAGTATATAGAGTTGCCCAAGTTCAATGAGGAGGATCCTGAGGTTTTCTTTGCACATTTTTATAAAATTGCCATCAGTATGAACTGGCCAAGGGATCAGTGGGTAGCCATTATGCAGTCTCAATTTAAGGGGCGTAGTCAGGAGGTTTTCACATCCCTACCTGACACTCATAGCTTTGATTATGACTTTGTAAAGAAAAGCATCCTAAATGCGTACCAGTTAAATCCAGAGGCACACAGGCAAAAGTTCAGAAACCTACGGAGGATAAGGGATCAGACAATAGCAGATTTTACTCGTCAGAAGACGAATTTTTGCAACAGATGGTTAAAGTCACTTGCAGTCACTGATTTTGATGCTCTAAAGAATCTTCTTATAATGGAAGAAGTATTGTCATGTCTCCCAGACCAGTTGTCTACTTTTATGGCAGAACAAAAGAATGTAACAGATATTTATGAGCTGTCAAAGCTCGCGGATGAGCATGAGTTGCTGACTAAGGCCCCGTTTACGGCCACTTCACCTAAGTCTAGTCGTAGAGTAAATTTCCATGCTCACCGAACTCCTTATCAGTATAAGTCTCCTCCTGGTGCGACAGTTACTCCCGTGAACTCTTCTCTTACTAACCCTAAGATGGTTACTCCATTGCCAGGATCATCTAAGCCTAGTAATGCTAATTCTAAACCGGCAGTTGGTTCTACCAGTGTGTCCACTGTCAAACATTGTACCCATTGTAAGAGAAGGGGGCATGTGATTTCTTCATGTTTTAGTTTGCATCCTGAACTACGACCAACTGGTCTTATTATGAGTAAAGGAGTGCAACCTATTAATTCTTCATGTATTACAGTCAGTCCCAATTGGATGGCTGAATTCAAACCCTATATTTCCACAGGTACCTTATTATGTAATAATGGTAGACATAAGACTGTTCAATTACTCCGTGATACTGGAGCTTCACAGTCTCTTATTACCCAGAATGTACTTGCTGATGTTGACACCCGAGATCTGGGTGAAGTTGTGCTTCTCCAAGGTATTGCCGGTAGTGTGCAACCAGTGTCCTTATTGCAAGTTAACCTTGATTCTAACTATACTTCAGGATGGTGTAATGTTGGTGTAAGTAAACAACTGCCCATTCCTGGGGTAGACATTATTCTAGGTAATGATTTTGGCAACCAAATGGTTGTAGGGCCCAAGTGTCCCATCATGTTAACTAAACCCCATACTGTATTAGCTCAACCAGAAGCAGATGATGATATTATTTACCCTGCTTGTGTTGTTACTAGATCAATGGGAAAAACAGGTGAGAGTAATCCTGTCTTCACTGAGGTTGCTGTTCCCAAGACCAGGACCCCTTCAGTAAAGGAGTGGGAGGTGGATCTTGAGGATTCTTTTATGACTCGACTGGATGATGAGAGTGAGGCCGTAGTAGAAGCCCCGCCGAACCTAAATCACAAGGAAAGTGAAGGTGAGGAGGCTGAACTATCTGTACCTTGCCCGCTTGTCTCCAGTGCGCCAGTTGTCGAGAGTGAGGCCGAAGTAGCTATGACTCCATTTTATTCTGATCAATCGGGAAAAGAGATCAAGCTGCTAGGTTCTTGCCCGCTCGCTGCTGAGTCTGAGTCATTGCCCTTAAGTGTTGTACAGACTACTGATCCTAGTTTAAGTGTATTTCTGAGGCTCCTGATAATATTGATGCATTGGAGGAAGGGACGGGTTTCTTCTTCAAGGATCGACTTCTGATGAGAAGGTGGAGACCCAAGGGAACTCCCTCTTCAGAGGATTGTGAGATTAGAACCCAACTCGTTGTCCCCAATGATTATCGTAGGCAGGTCCTGCAGGCTGCACATGACCCCATGGGAGGTCATCAAGGTATCACGAATATGTACCATAAGATAAGTAAATATTTTTTCTGGCCAAAGTTAAAGAAAGACGTGGTCAGATATTGTCATAACTGTATACCCTGTCAAATTGTTGGTAAACCAAATCAATCTGTACCTAGAGCACCATTGCAACCTATTGTAGTTCCTGATGAACCATTTACTCATGTTGTAATTGATTGTGTAGGTCCTTTACCTAAGACTAAATCGGGTAACATGTTTTTGTTCACTCTCATGTGTATGACTACTAGATTTCCTGAAGCTTATGCTCTACGGAATACCAAGGCTCATAATCTCATCAAGTGTCTTGAAAGATTCTTTTCGTTGTTTGGAATGCCTAGAGTTATTCAGAGTGATAATGGGGGAAATTTTGTTTCTAAAGTTTTCAGAACTTTTTGCGAATCCCGAGGGATTCGGCACAAATTATCCAGTCCCTATCATCCCCAAAGCCAAGGTGGACTTGAACGTTTCCACCAGACTTTGAAACAAATGCTGAAGACAACCGGAGAAACTCATCCACGTAATTGGGATGAGAATCTCCCCTTTGTGTTGTTTGCTGCTAGAGAAGGGCTACAAGAGTCATTGGGCTGTTCACCCTTTGAACTAGTGTTTGGTCACCAAGTAAGAGGTCCTCTTAAAATGCTACAAGAAAAGTTGTTGGGAGATGTCTCTGTTCATCAGAGTGGATTGTACTTGAGTGAGGTCAAGGCTAAGTTGTGTCGGGCTCGTGAGTTGGCGAAAGAACATCTGGGAAGGACTCAACAAGCCATGAAAGTAAGATATGACAAGAAGTTCAAAGCTAAGCTAAGGTCGTTTGATGTCGGAGATTTGGTGTTGGTGTTGAAACCTCGTATGGGGACTTCCATGTCCCATAAGTTCGCAGGACCCTACCAAGTGGTAGACAAGGTGGGAGACCTAACTTATAAACTAATTAACCCTAATCTTTCAGAACCCCAAATGACTGTACACATTAACAGATTAAAAGCTTATGTCGGACCTGGTGTAGTAGCTTGTTTTAGTCGGGAAGAGTTACCACCTGAGGATAATTGTAGTGAGAGACATGATGTTAATATCCAACTTCTCAGTTCCAGTTCCAATGGCAGGGAGATGCTATGTCATTTACAGGAGGAACAACGTGATGAGTTCCAGGTTCTGCTGGACAACCATACATCTCTGTTTGGGGAGGTTCCTACCCAGACCCACCTCATCACACACGACATTCAGCTCCTGGACAGCACCCCCATTCGACAACATCCGTACAGAGTGAATCCCGAAAAGAGGAAAATTATACAAGCAGAAGTGGAATATCTGCTCCAACATGATTTCATTCGGCCAAGTCAAAGTACTTGGAGCTCTCCGTGTTTGTTAGTGCCAAAACCAGATGGAACCTGGAGATTGTGCGTGGATTACAGGAAACTGAACAAGAACACTACAGTGGACGTTTTTCCTTTACCCTTGTTGGAAGAATGTATAGAGTCCATAGGTCATGCCGAATATGTAAGTAAGCTTGATTTGTCAAAAGGGTATTATCAAATTCCATTAACAGAGTATGCTAGAGAGGTTACTGCTTTTGTTACACCTGATGGTGCGTATGAATTTAATGTCATGCCATTCGGTTTGAGAAATGCACCTGCTACTTTTCAAAGACTCATGAATTTCTTACTCAAGGATGTGCCAGATTGTAGGGCCTACCTTGATGACATTGTTTTGTACAGTAAGAATTGGGCAGATCATCTCTTAGGCCTTAAGAACTTGTTTACAGTGTTGAAAAACGCAAAGTTAACCATAAATATGAATAAGTGTAGTTGGGCAAGAGGTGCGATAACTTATCTTGGACACGAGGTTGGACAAGGTAAGATTATCCCCTTACAAGATAAGATTCAAGCCATTGTGGACTACCCAGTGTTAACCAATAAGAAAGGAGTCCAACGGTTTATTGGTATGTATGCATACTATAGGCGTTATTGTAGAAATTTTTCAACAGTAGCTGCTCCTTTGACTAATTTGTTACGCAAGCAAGTAAAGTTTCAGTGGACACAAGATTGTCAGAATGCTTTTCAGAACCTAAAGGGCATATTGTCCACCTCACCTATTCTTGCTAGTCCCCAATTTGATAAACCATTTATATTACACATTGATGCGTCAGATGTTGGAATAGGTGCTGAGCTTATTCAAGTTGGTTTAGACCAGATTGAGCATCCTGTGTATTATTACTCTAGGAAATTTAATGCAGCTCAGAGAAATTATTCCGTGGTAGAAAAGGAGGCGTTGGGTCTTATATTGTCAATTAAGAAGTTTGAGATTTACTT